>CABIKL010000058.1:0-35261 GCA_902196195.1 Aptinothrips rufus | reverse complement strand
TTTTGGTTCTGGAAGTGCATACCTTGTCTTCACTTGGTGACTCACTGGAGGCATCATCATCATCCTTACTATCATCTTTAACGTCATCCTTCTCATCCTCCTTGTCATCTTCCTCATCCATGTCTATCTCATCACGTTTCCTTAATTTCTTTTTAGGAGCAACATCTTTCCTGGAAGAATCATCTTCCTTTTCACATGCAAGACGGCGAGAACTCTTCCTTGTTATGAAAGGCTCAGCTTCACTTTCTGAACCACTTGCTTCACTTTCAGACTCTGAGGGTAGATCTGTACAGCAATAAGAAAAAAAGCACCTGAGTTAATTTTTTGAAGGAATATTCTTGATTAAAACAAAAGCAGAGTTTAGAGAGTTTGTAGCATACCTGTCTGTCCACTGACACGTCTTGTCCTAGTGGGTCTCATAGAGTGCTCCACAAGTTGTTGTGCAACTTCTCCAATTGTATTGCGTGTCACACGAGCAGAGCTTGGTCTCATGGCTGGTGATTTAGTTCTGCTTGATGAAGATGTTACAGATGAGGGTGTGGATGATCGGGGAGGCTGAGACTTATCCCCACCTGGGAGAGATAACACTGCCTGATCTCTGTTTGAGGGGGAAGCGCCATCTCGAGCAGGTGTGAGAGTACGCCTTTTGATGGATGGCTTCTTGACTCCCATTAACTGAGTCTGGTGACGACGCTTAGCTCTCGCTGGAGACCAACTCAAATTATCAGCTATCCTTGATCGTTTTATCCACTCGTCATATCGATTATTCCATCCAGTGTAATGAACCAAGTAGGCTTCATCTTGGCCCTCCCCTTCAACTTCCAGAACTTTTGCTTCGTAAGTGACCTTTGACTCATGAGTTGGTCCATAATATACCTTAAGTTTGTCACCAACGGATACATTCTTATAACTTGCAAGCTGATCCAAACTTTCGTCAACAGAACTTCCTCCGTTCTCATCAATATCTTTCCTTCTACGAACTTGAAACTTTCGCTTGTCATCATCTCCTTTTCTAGATTTTGAAGTTCCTCTCTTCTCTGAATCTCCTGAGTCTGACTTGGAAGATCTTCGGTCAGAATCTCCCATAGATGACAGTTTACCAGAATCAGGTGTATTGACCTTACGCTCAGCGTCAAGCATTTTGGACTTTCGATCCCCTTCATCTTTCTCTGCATCAGATGGTCGCAAATTTTTCCTATCATTCTCCCTTTTCTTTTCACTATCAAGGCGGGACACTTTCTTCGTAGGATCTGCAGTAAGTGATGGTCTGACTTTTTTTCTTTCTATATCAGCAGTAAGAGATGGTCGAACTTTTTTCTCTGACTCTGTTCCTGCCTGTCGATTCTTCTTATCAGAATCTACAGGTCTTTTCCTCTCCAATGTTGCTGAAAGCGAGGGTCTTATTTTCTTATCACTGTCACCGACAGAGTATGAGCGAGGCTTTTTGTCAGCATCAGAGCTTGAAGATTCTTTTCTTTCAGCGTCCAATCCTCGAGCTTTCTTCTCAAATTCTGCAGTTAAAGAGCGAACTGTTTTGCGGTCATTGTCTTGTGAAGGTTTAACTTTTTTGTCTGACATTGCTGTAAGGGAAGGGCGTCCAGGTCTCTTTTCAGCTGTAGCAGAGAGTGATGGTTTGGTTTTTCTCTCACCACCTTCAACTAGTCTTGATTTCTTTTCAGACTCTAGGTTACTCTTTGAGTCCACTTTCAGTTTAGAAAACTCTTCTTTAGCTTTTGACCGTGTGGTTGTGAGCTGTAAAATGTGACATAACGATAATTCAACTAAGGGCAGGAACAAGAAAAAAGCAATTAAATATGTAATGCATTTGGTTTGAAAAGAATCATACAGAATGGTAAAAAAAATAAAGGTGCAGAAAAGTGAAGTAAAACCAACCTTATCATCATCCTCTTCTTCAACTTCTTCAACGTCTAATTCTTCCATTTCATCATCTCCATCCTCAACTGGTCTAGTTCCTTTTAGTTTTGTCACAACAATTTTCTTTTTAACATCTGATCCACTCCTATTTCCAGGTCCATCAACCACTCTTTTAGGTTTACCTTTTGGTGTACTAATTTTTAGTTGCGGGTCTGACAGTTTGCGCTCCAGCGGAGGCGGACCAATCAGTGACTTTGTGACAACCTCTGAATCCGTGACTGTGAGAAGACTGCTAGACTTATCATCTTTTCTTGGTAGACGTTCATCTTTCTTTACATCCCTACCTAATCTCTGAGGTCTGTCATCTTTTTCATGGGCATGAACAATATTTTTTTCGTTACTTTTCTTTGTATCAGTGAAAATGTCCTCTTTTTCTTTGGATTTCCCATCTTTTCGTTTGGAAAGCTCCTCCTCCTTGTCATCCATACTGCACTCAGCACTTTCCTCTTCCTTCTCTGGTGGATCTTCATCATCATCAATCATATCTGAGCTCTTGTCCTACAACACAGTTATCACGTTTAGAACTTGCCAATGAATAATAAAAAAAATCTTAAAATCATTTTTTTTTTTAATAACAAAACTACAAACCTTGCCTTCCCCTCGAGGCACATTTACTGGAGTTGCCCTGTCTTTATCACGAATAAGGCTTCTGCCGCCCCTGTGACGAGAGCGATTTCCTCTAGGATGGTTGACCATTGTGCACCCCAACTTCCTGTAGAAATCTTCAAAGCTATGGAGGTATTTTTTATATGCAGCTTTGACAAGATTACCAGTGTTGGAAAACTGGCCAAATCCAAGTTTATGAGACACCATCTTCCATTGATTGTGGTTAGTCACACGGTTGTGCCCTCCAAGCTTATGCACAACCTGTAAAATGCCCAGATCATGAGATAAGAAACAGATATTCATTAATAAAAAAAATTACATTCAAATAAAGGTGATGCTTTTTCAATAGTAACCTTGAACAATTTGTATAGATCTATATCACGTCCAGATATTGCTGGACCTCGATTAATAGGTGTTCCTCTGTCGTCCATAAATTTGTAAAGCTGGGCTACAAAATGGTCTTTCTCTTCTCTTGGCTCATCATCGGAGCTGTCAGATTCAAATGCAGCATCACTATCTGATGCAGTTGAGGCATCGTCGAGTCCAAACAGGAGTTCTCGGTCCCAGTGCGGAGGCAGCTCATCTTTGTCCATGAACTGCACTGCTTTGTCAACAGCTGCAACACACAAAAAATATGTTGGCGTAATAAAGAAAAGTTGAGAATAACTTTATCAAAAGCAGACTGCCCGTGAGAGAAAAGAGTGAATAATACCTGTTTTAAGAGTGTTATTGTCAACTTTGGATCCAATTTCTCGTGTGAAATCCATTGCTTCTTTCTTGGGAACAGTAAAGCTGAAAAAATCATTCATATGAGTACTTTGATGCCAGAGTATCACATAAGACTGTGAGAATAAACTTATAACAGGTACTTACTATCGTCCATCTTTAAAGGATCGTACCAAGTATTCATCTTTAACTCGGATACGTACAACTTCCTGAGCAGTTGGAGCAACTACTAGACCTGGGAACCAATTATCTTTCTGCTTTTTCTTGTCACCAAGCTCAACACAAACTACTTTGCCAATATCTGCCTCTTTTTCTTCCTTAGGCTTCCCTTTACGGGGTTCTTCTTCCTCATCACTACTTTCATCACTCCTGGAAACAGTACTTGAAATAAACATTGGAAGTAAAATTTGTATAAAAAGCAACAAAAATTTTGAGATTCTTCAAAACATACATTGGATTTCTGCTGCGTCTTCCTCCTCGTCGATTTCCTACTACAGGGTTGCCAAAATGTTCAGGATGAGTTAGAGGTAATTGGTCCAATGTCTCACTTTCCGCAAAATGCCTCCCACTTTTCAAGCATAAAGCCGTGCGACGTAAAGTTGTAATATCTCCATCATCAAAAACTACAGTGTACTGACTGCAATCTTGTATTTTAGCTATATGAGCTTCAACATACTCTTTCCTATCAGGATGTTTTACTTCTACAACGGAACCAACCTGTATAAAGTTTTCAAAATATAATGAATATAAGGACTCATAGGCATGTAGAGAAGAGATTTAATAGAGTTGCTGTTGTATTGACAAAACAATAGGAAACATAGCAAAAGATGTCAGAGGAATTAAAAAAATTTACCTACCC
Source organism: Aptinothrips rufus (assembly GCA_902196195.1). Lineage (NCBI taxonomy): Eukaryota > Metazoa > Arthropoda > Insecta > Thysanoptera > Thripidae > Aptinothrips > Aptinothrips rufus. The sequence continues at coordinate 31,135 of CABIKL010000058.1, read as the reverse complement.
TTAGAGTACCACGAATTTGATCATCAGTAACAACTGCTGTTCCAAGACCAAGTTTGAAGTTTACCTGTTAAATTAGGGAAAGACGTGAAAAAGTAACAACAAAAAATAATTTTTAAAACAAATGAAATAAGAATAAATGTGATCAGTATTACCTTGCATTTCACAGTCCGAACAACTTTTCTCACTTTTGCTTCACAAAAGGCACCCTTATATTTGGCGCTAACTTCTGTGCCAACAACGAGATAAGGAGGATCGTCACCCTACAACACAGGGAAGCAAAAAAGAACTCATCAGTGGTGCCTGATGTACTGTGAATTAAACTGTGAGAGTAATGAAAGCAATTGATTGGGTGCTGTTTTTACATTAACAATGCAAATTTAACCACTTATGGAGGATCAATGAAGAATGTACCAAGCCCCTCACTACGGGCAGCTTGCTTCAAATATTATAATACTAATATAATACTAAAAACATTAATGTGTCATTACTGAATTAAAACCATACATACAAATGCTGGTTCTAGAAGTTTTAGATACTAAGCAGTGTGACAGTACTGAGAAATGCCAATTCAACTCAAATAGCAAAAAGCTAATAAACTGTCAAAAATTATGAGAAAAAATCATTCTGAGTTGGCATTTGAGCATAGCAAAATCAACAATTTATGAAGAGGAACCACTTTACTACAAGAAACGACAACCCAGAACAAGTTAATGTGTTTTAACAATCAACCAGCCAGTTAAAGCAATATAACTCACCATGACGCCCTGGTTATTGGGCCACCGCAACATTAAGTTAGATTAGAGGAATTCTGCCATAACCAAAAAAGATCCTGAAAAACAAATTTTTAAGTTAGTGTCACAATATCTGTTTCACCAAGAATTAACCTCCGCAGTATGCAATCAGCTAATTGTGCTTTTTTAAAATAAAAATAGTGAAACTTGGATTTGCCAAAGTGAAAATTGAGCATAAGATCTGTATTAACACTTTGATACTCTGAACGCATAATTGACAAGAATCAATTACTTGTGATAGAAAGAGACCATGCGAAAGAGATACAAATACAAACGCATAAATGATTAAGACTGGGAGGGAGCGAAAGTGTACAATGAAAATAGCCGAAACAGATAGAATTTAGAAGAGGTAGGGTTACATGACGCCTTATCGGGCAATCCATCTCTCTAGATTATAAAACCAATGTTAAACTCTGCGACGATGAAAAAATTGTTGCACAATCACGACTACAGAGAACGAAGCGCGCGAAGCTTTTTATTAAAATACCAGCCGACGCTTAAAAACAGAAGGGGGGAAAAACGTCAAACACTTTGGCACTATGAGCGCGCATATGTGAGTGCAGCAGAAGAGAAGCCCACGGAAACTTACCCAGAAAAATTAGGAGCAACGCAAAACAATTTCGATTCATGTAGTTTGAACTAGGGAGTCATTGCTTCCGATCATTTGTTTTCAATGCTGCTGAGGCCCCAACCAGAACCAGCCTCAACATCAGCGTTGTCCTCCTTACGCACCTTTACGTCGCACAACACACATACATCTAAACTGAAACTGATGCTACGAAGAAAGGGTACATTCTTAACTTCACTGTCTTCGACATAGTTCTGCACCCGTTAAAACTAGTTAAAACCTACGTCGGGCATCAGGAGAAGGAAATCAAACGATAACCAATACTTTAGAAGTAAATTTGATATTTATAAACAAGTCTATAATCGGATATACGCTCTCATAGCTTCGTAGCTGAAGAAGAAGCTTTGTGTTTCCCATGACTCTCGACTCCATGATTCGGAGCCTGCCCTTTTCTTCTGCTACCAGCTGTGGCTTGCTTGGGCTTTCATTTGAACACAAACAAGAATCGACAGGAACTTGCGCAGAAATAAACGAACAACAATTACCGTCTCTTCTCTCATTGTCTTGTGGTTTTCAGTGCCGACCCATTGCAGTAAAAATGCCTCAACGATCTTCGACTCTAGGTAATTGAAAGAGCAGGGAAGATCAAATGTTCGATTCATTTATTGAACATCTTATCATTTTTTAAAAATTGTCACACATCTAAAAATTTCTCTCACATCTACTCTCTACTAAGATAGCAGAAATTCTAGTTATTATTTTTAATACATTTTCAAGATTTGAATTCTATCATCTTTAGTTTCTATTTAAGTTACTTTTTTTTTACGGAGAACATAAATATTCTTGCTTACAGAACTGTGTTCTTCTAGACAACAATCTATTTGCTTTATAAATATTACTCTATGTTTTTGCGATAGATTAATATGTTCTTTTTTAGTAGTTAATAAGCGTACTAAGAATTCCTTCATTAACATTGTGTTTGGGAATTGTTGCCAGATTTTTGCTGAGGCGTGCATGCTCAGTGCACCAAGGCAAGCTGAGGCAAAGTTTCAGACGGGCATGCTGCAAGCGACCTAGCTTACCAATTTTTAGTAGACTTGGAAATTTTGACATCAACTATCTTAATTTTCTTTTTCATGCCTAGTGTTTTATTTTCCTTTACAAACTTTGTTTTGAATCACTTCTGGTGGAATTAAACCTGGTAATATACGTATTGCAGGGTTCATTCATCACCCATATCAATCATCACATCCTGGCAATACCCACTTGGACTTGAATAAAGCCTCAAGAGATAATTTAAGTTCATTCACTCAAAGAGTCATGTCAGCGAAATTGCTTCGACTGAAGCAGTTACAGAATCAATTAGCGGAAGCTCATCTCCAACTTAATGCAAGTTATTTCAATTTGTTTTACATTGATGGCTCCTATTGTACAGTGTCCTTTCATAATGTTGTCTAACTTCCACAGGAATTGTATTCAGAAAATCGACTTCTTAGGTCTCTGCAAAAACGACAAGATGTAGCCTTAGATCGATATGAAGGGACACAAGCGCAGCTTCCACAACTAGTGAAGTCCCATCAAGAAGAGGTTCGAGTGCTGCGTTCAAAGTATAAAAACGTGAGATCCATGCGTTTCATATGATCAGCTGTCGTAATTTTTAAATTTATTTATATTTTTTATACCTCTGTTCTTTTCTTTTAAAGTTAAAACTAGACTATCGTAGTGCAACAAAGACACTTAAGGAGCGAGAGAGAGAACTTCAGAACTTAAAGGAGCAACATACTCACTTACTTAAGTTATCTAAGGACAGACATCTTGGAGACCGGGAATCTTTAGCTAAGCAGGTGGAAGAATTGAAATCAATTGTAGATAGTCAGGCAAGCACAATTCAGGTGAGTTCTTATGAATCCTTACAATCTTAATATCTTTTATTATTTATTTTAAAATCATTGGAAACTGAATCTTGTCTGTGTTTTTAAGGTTTTAAATCGCAAATTATTGTTGGAGACAAAGAATTTAAAATTTCAGCTGCAACAGGAAATGCAGCGGCATAAAGCAACCCAGCTAGATCTCCAACAAACATTTATGAAGATGGATCAACTTCAAGTGCGATTGGAACAGGTCAGAAGGAATACATAATACGTATTCTGAATTATCATATTCACTTCTTTCTCTACAAATATGTTCGTCAGTTTTACTAATCTTAAATAATTTGAACATCATAGGCAAAAGAGAGGAACATTTTACCGTTTTCAACTGAACGCCTTGGGAAAACAGCCTCTTCATCTAAGTATGTTTAAAATTGCATTGTTTTTTTTTCATTCTCTTTTTTTTAAGTGTTCGATTTGGGTTTAAGATACATCATGCTTTTGAGAGTCTTTAGCTATTCCTAAATCTCCTTTATTCTGTGAATGTGATGTAGATTTCTTAAAAATGTACTTTTTATAGGCTTGCAGTTGTCAACAAACTATCAACAGGATTGAGTATTAATCAGAACTCAGTCCAAGTTTATAATTCAAAACAGACAACCAAGGAAAGAATTAACCAGCTCTCTGCAAACAATTCGAACCAAAGCTCAGGACCGCCTGATTCAAGTCCTGTGAGTGTCTGTCATCAGAAACTTGAGAAAATCATTTTTAAGTTTCTAGTTTGATCTGTTAATAAAAACTTTCTTATTTCAGGCCACATATTCTGAAAAAGCAACTGATTTTTCAACAAGTTTGGATTCATCACCAGAACATAAGGCACAAGAGAACAGAACAGGGAGTCGCGGTCTTCCATTGCGGCAATCAGATACTTTTCAATTTCAAAAAAGGATTTTGCCGAAAAATGTCACTGACTTTGACATTCCATTTGGATCGTGTAAACATGAAAAAATTGCTGAAATCACTGACTCAGTAGGAAGCCACCAGTTAAGTAATGAAGTTTTAGAAAAGGAATATGAGAATGCTGTGGCTATGTTGAATGAACTGTCAACAAAGCAGAAGAGAACCTTTGAAGAGGAAATTTCGTGCTCACTGTCATCTTTAGACATGGCATCAGCGAAACATGTTGCTGCTCTTGCAAATGCCACTTTTGCTGCAAAAAGTGAATCTCAATCGCCATCTGATGAAAAATATAAACTAGACGAGCTTTCCTCTGTATTCAGACAGAGTCTGCAAGGTGATGAGAATGATTTCACACTTACAGTTAAGAGTCAGGAATCATCAGCCCTTACAGATAAAAAACATTCAAAGCTAAGCAAAACGTCAGCGGAATTGGAGAATGATTTTGGTTTCAAAAACTTACGTAACCGCAAGCTTGAAAATAATTTTGAGCCTGATCCATCTCCTAAAAATCCCGAAATCGAAGCCAAAGACTGTGGTCCGAAAAATGTAAATGAGCAGTTTCCTGGTGCTGGAGGTGATGGAGAAGTAAGCTCTATTAAGACAGATGAGGAGTTGGAGGTCTCATGCAAGGAAGCACTGCTGAAAGCATTGAAAGCCATTGATGAGAGCTCAAATAAAGGAAGTGAATCTGACAGTAGTGGTGCAGGGACAAAAACTATGATCAAGTCTTCTGGTCCTCAAAGAAACTTTTCACCGTTGAATTCCTCTGGCAGCGGTAGTGGCGAAATTGTGAAGCTTCCAAGGCGAAGAAAACCACTGAAGTAATTTACACACATATTTTTATTTGTCTTCTATTCACCTTTGTTGTAGTTTTGCTGTCTATCTTTTCTCTCTCTCTTTGAAATCCATGTCTGTTCTCTCATATCTTGTCTGGTTGTTTTTCCTATCCTGCTGTTTCTGAACCTATACCATAAGTGGAAACTGAAAGTATTCTATTCAGGTGTATTTTCTCTACTCAGTGTAAAAGATGCAACATAGTAGCTGAAGAATCTCTTTCCCCATATCAGAGCAAAAACTTTTTTTGCAAATTTCACTGTTTTAACAATACGCACAGTAAAATAGAAAGAAAAAAGGAATGCTCCAAATTTGGTCAAAGGAATCCTGAAGCTGCCTTAACTTCAACTTATTATATTAGACTGATATGATCTGAGATATTTTATGTAACTTTGAAGTAAGAATAAATGCTGAAATGATTCTAATCTGTTTCTTTCCTCCTTGTAAAATTTTTCGAGGGGATGGTGTGGGAGCTACGGGTTGTAGTATGCACTACGACATTGAGATCTAAAGATGGACAATGCCTCTGTTTTTCTTTCTTGGAAGTAATCAAACCTCTTCTAAAAACTTGCAATAAAGTAATAGATGTTCATGTAATGGTTAAAAAATGAAGCAATGAAAGAAAATTACACCGTGAAATACAGTGTATTAGTTCAATAATTATAATAACAATTAGGCCTGCCAATCATTCAAACCAAATTCAAGAAAACATTCACCAACATGACCTTATTGGAAGTGTCACACCATAAACACTATCCATGGTATGCCCAGGACATTTTCAGCTGTTATAAATGATGGGATATTGATAATCTCCCAAGATTATTGAAAAAGGCAACCTTTTAAAAATTATAGTAGAAAGAGACTTTTGTTTTCATATTTATAAAATATATATGACTGGAAAAAGAGAACAACAATAAATGACTTAGTTAACAACATAAGTAACAATGGATGTCGGTTTGTTTTTGTTGAAGTAAAATACAAACTACACACAAATGCACAGGAAAGCTGTAGTCAAATATTAGCTGGGAAGAGATGGGGCACGTTTGTTCATAAAGTTATGACAAAGAAGTGCACTTTTGATAAATAAGTGCTAATATAGGGGCCAAACATAGTCCTCAGAGAGCACAAAATGTATCCTAAAGAGATTGATAAAATATTTAAATAATAAAATTTGATAGATAACGATTGTAACATTTATTTAAAGGCATTGCATAATAAAAAAAAAAAAGGAGAAAATTACATATTTTATTACATAACGGACAATAACTTTGAATGAGCTCCACAACTCTACAGGTTATGTGGGTTTTGTGCCTGAAGCTTCCAGGTGTTCAAATAGATTTCCTCTATCAACGCACACCTTACATTTACATACATGTGAATTGGTTGATTTTGGAAATATCTGCAAGAGACAGAAGAACACTGAAAATCTGAAGTAACACCATTGCATACAACTGAGGATAAATTAAGAAGGCTATAAAAAATATCCAAGTTTAAGACAAAGGTTGCCATAATTTTATCATTTTCACCCACGAACTCATTGTCAGTGGTTACGGCTAAAATCATGCTTCAATTGAAATTTTTAAAGCAGTGAAGTACTTAAAGATTGTAATGTTTTCTTTTGCAAAATTGTATATATTACAGATTCCAATCAGACTGGAGTTCAAAAAATCAAGAACAAGAAGCTACTTCATTTCTCACACTCGTACCTTCTAAAATCATGGGTCAAATTTCCTATTTGTAACAAATATACATACAATAACCTTCTGAACCTGCCAACATTAGCCACCGAATTGGAATAACAAAAACATAAAAGATGAGAAATTATTTGGTTATCAATTTAATCTAATTTATTCTGAAGAGAATAGAACAAGAGCAAATTTTTCTCTTTCAGAAATGGCCAGCATCCCGATCTTCAATTCTCACAACCTGAAAGATTCATTTGAGGTTTTCAAAAATTCAGCACATTACATATCAACACACAAAAACCAAGATTAAGAAGAGTCTAAACTGTATCAAATTGTTTGAGATCACAGTAAGAGAGTTAAGCAAATGCCGATCAAAGTTAGCTTTATTCAAACCTAAACAATTTTCTTATTTGGTGGATTCAGTGGTTTACAAAAATTACAAGCAATTATGTACAGAAAGTGTGAGACAAGTTTTTTTGTTTTTGTTTTTTAAAAAAGCTCTTAGTTATTACCAAGGCATTAAAATGGCATCAATTAACTACATATGAGGCCAGATAGTGAGGAGCAAGTGAAAATTTATCATGTTTCTTTAGGTCAAATGTGTAGACAGTCTGCAAATTTATGAAGGTATACAGCACGCATTCTGACTTCCTGTTAAATGAAAATCTCTGTGAATAGCCTTAATGCCAGCTGCAATGGTCAGCAAATTCACTTTCAGCATTGAATCTCAAGGTCAGATTACAAGAAATTGAAAGGTGTTTGACCTGTACAAATTAAGATATGCTCAGAATTAAAAGGTGTGCATCACATTTCAAGAAGGGTAAAGCAAATTAATCATGAATAATTTTCATGTAGATCTTTGTCTAAAATCCAAAACAGCCAAAGATTTAATATACAATATGAAGTTTAAGATATAAGTGTTTTTCAATGCTCGTTCTTTGAAAAACTTAAATTTTTATTCGAAGCGAGACTGTTTACAAGGAAAGAGTTGCATTACTTAATGAATCTAAACTTCTCCTTGGCTTGTGCATCAATTTAAAAAAAAAGAAGAAGAAAAAACTTCAGTTAAGAAAAACTTTAGGCAATGATACGAAGACTTGAAGAGTTTTAGAACATCGCAAATTTAAAATGATTAGCAAATTATACATGAATGTAAGGAGAATAACACATTCAGGGTTGCAGATTTGTTTTGATTTACAGTATAATACATTATTAAAACTTGTAATTAAACTTGAAGTCTTTAACAGCACAATATCTTACAGGCTTAGATAATAAGAAACTTGTTGGCTGCATGAACAGTCATAACAACTGGATAAAGTTGGAGAGTAAGGTTGAGACTGCTTATACACAGCATTACTTGACACTCCCCAAGAGCCATCATGTTACCAGACTAAAACACATTCAATGCTCTTTATCAAGATATTGGAATAAAAAGGAGAAAAAGGTAAGTACTAGCGAATAAGAAAAAAGACATCTACAGACAATTCATTAACTCTACATATTGTAGAATCATTGTGGAAAAAATTAGACAAACGAACGACTAGTGTGAACAGAGCGCAACATAAGTAAATGTGTTGCTATTCGTTATATGCAGTCGTTACAAAACACTTATCTTGAGTCGTTGAGTTATCAGTCAAATCGACATTGCTAAATGTTATCTGCTTTACAGTACTGCTGCCCATTTGGGTAAATTCAGCATGTGTAACTGCATAACTAAAGGCTGTGGTTTGGAAGAGACACCCAGCACTAAGTCACATGATTATTCACTTTGATCCTTAAACACAGTCAAAAGATTCTTTCTTCAAAGAAGGTTACACAGTTTCTTTCTTAAAATTGAAAGTTTTCCTTGAGGAAAGAGGTGATTGTAGAAAAGAGCAAAATAACAAAATAAAACAGAAACAACAATATGGACCATTTCCATTTTCTAAAAAAACAAACAAAAAACAACTTATAAATCAAGAGCATTGTACAATTACAAAATTAGACTTTCGCACTCACTATTGTGTACTGATGCATTCATGTATCTGAATATCACAAAAAATGCTACAATATTTTTCCACTACTGTGACTTGAGTCATGGCCGCAAAGAAGAAATAAAATTCCTATTCAGATATGTAAATAAAAGAAAATACAACAGTTCAAATATATGAGTGGATGTTGATTGCTTGTCTGAGGTCAACAGCAAGACAAAGAAGTTCGATAAAATGAGAGAACAAAATCGTAAACTGAGAAATTAATGATAATTACAATTGAAAGCTGCCTGCTTAAGTTATCAGATCCAGGCATTGAGAGCAAACGAGGAAACTAAAACGACAGGTCAAGAGATTTGCATACCCTGTGAGGGTGGAAATTAAGGGAACACGAGTACATCATAGTATTTGGGGGGAGTTTGCACTTCCTTTTTTTAGATTTTTATCACACACACAAACACCATTTACAACTCGGGAAAGTTGAAGTATTTTGTTGACAACTCCTGACAAAAAGTGTAAATGTTTCAAAGACTGCCTTAGAGTCTGCTTTTTGAATGATTGACATATTTCATCATCCTAGCTATCAATAGAGACTGCAACTCCATTTTTTTTTTCTCAAAGTATCTCACTGTGCATCTAATTTCAGTCTTTCAAAATTTTTGCAAAACATAAAACAAACAATATTTCTTTTACACACTAAAACAATAACTTAAAAAAAGACTCTTTTAAAACATAGCTTCATCAAAATAGTATCTCGTAACTACACACCTCAGGATTTCAAAGGGAGATTTTATTTTATCTTCCTGATTTTCAAGAAACCTTGCCTTTAATCCACCAATGAAAAGGTGTGGAATGCGCTTGATAAAGCATTATGTTCCTCATCTTAGTCTACCAAAATTCCTCAAAAAAAGAAGACTGTTCATCTAGATTAAGAACCCATGTATGAAAATTTATCTCAATGGGATTTTTACCATAATATATTTGTGCAGAAGACTCTTAAGATCTTTGAATGTTATGCAAAGGGGATTTTTTAAACGTTTGCTTGTAAAACTTCACAAGTATGAAGAAAGTAAAGAAGAAAAACTCACCATTAAACTGCGTTAGATTTCAGCAAGACAAATTAGAGATGATAAATGGTGTTGCAGTCCCTGACTATATACTAAGGGTATAAAAAAAAAATTAGAGACAAAGAAATCAATTGTACTTTTTAAAGTGAAGAGAAGCAAAACATGGAGTTCCATAACATAACAGGTGCTGAGGAGCTAGGGCTTCTTTTACCAACACTCCATTAAGTAAGTACGCCTTCCACACAGTTAAAAGTAACATGATCTACATTATATAAAATGATTTGTTGAAATAGTTTAAAACAACATCATATCACAAAAATCTCAATAAAAGCACAATGAAAAACAATGGCAAAAAACTTGAATACAACACTCTTATTAATACAAATGCTCAACTACAGGGTGCCCAAAAGATGTAACCTCATAGGACAACCCGCCACCAAATGTGCTTTGCACAATCAAGACTATCATTTCAGTAAGTATGTAAGTATAGTACTCAAGTGTTACACTATACCTGCAACAGCATCAAGAGGCAAAGAAGGAGGATGAGGTCAGAAGACGCTTCCCATATTTGTCAGGGCAGTTTAGCTTTTACCCGTCACATCCTACAGAACGAGAATACTGAGAAGTCCATGGCGAAAAAGCCAAGTGACTAGGCTGGTGAACAAGCAGGTGAACAAGATTCTTGTTCAACCTGAGAGATCCTCTGCATGTCAACAAGTAAGTAATTTACAGTACATAGCGCATTTCTTGGCATGACACACTAAAGCTGGACATCAGCATAGTTCATGTGTCAAGATAGGATATACAGTGGAACATAGTGCCACTGCTTAGATTGCATTGCTACTTCATCGCAAATGATGGAGTTACACTCGACCGATGAAAATGCACATTCTGCCACTTATTATCACGCTTGTGCCATACACGAGTCTCTTCAGACTGGTGAGTGTGTGCCTGTCCTTGCCTGGAAGAAAAAATGTGTTGTAAAACATCCTTTATAAAAAAGTAACTTAAAAGTAAGGTGCAGGAATTTAACTTACTTGTCCATGAATTGAGTAAGACGAACATACGCAATACATGCAGCTTCATCCCCCATCAAGTGCACATGAGGATTCAAGATCGTTGTATTCAATGCCTTGCAGTTTTTCCCTAAAACTCAAAATGAAAATTAAGTGTTAATGAACTACAGTTCTTAAGAAGAAATAAGAACAATGACTGACATAGAATAGATACCATTGTCGAAGTAAAACTTGTGGAAGTCCATTCCTTCAACTAAATTGCCAAGTGCTTCAGGTTCAAAGGCAGTGAGATGTGGATCACAAATTTTCCTACAAGGACAGTAAATAGAATAATATGAAGAAAAAAATTGAAATGAAATCACAAATAAAGTAACATTTGCCAGCTATTTCAAATCTGAATCAAAAAGGAGCTCACGTGTATGCTTCATAGTCCCCAGTATTGATAGCCTCAATCAGCTGCTCAGTCATCTTAATGATTTCTTGTTTACGAGCTGAAACAAGCACACAACATTGTTAAATGTGAAAAATTATTAGAGGGACTCCATAGTCATAAAGGAGATGAATCAAACATGGGTAAATATTGAGAGAAAAACTAAACAGATATGAAAGACATACAACACAACTTTTCATTACAGAAGAGTCATGACTGAGATGGTTGTGAGGAAAAGTCTAGTGAAGGCAATAAACACATCTAACGACAGAGAAGTAGCAATACCAAATAATAAGAAAAAGACTTGACTAATAATAATTGCACAATAACAGTGTCCAGAGCATTATATTAACATATTCTGAACAATATTTTTATCCTATTTTACTTTCTTCTTACATGTTACTGTGAGATATACACAGGATTGAACTTTAAAGCATGTCCTGAAATTGAAGACCAACACCTATGGAAAACATATCTGCGCTCTTTTTTTCTTTATTTTGAGGGGTCTGCGTTCTGACCAGATCGTGTTTGCTAGCCTTTTATGGCAGATTGTCATCACAATCTTTTAATGCCACACAAGAGTGAATACAATTGTAACAGACACAGAAAACTTCACAAGATTGCAACACCTTAGATAAATTACACAGGTAAATAACATTAAAGACCACCAAATACATTGCACCACTCTGACAGAAATTCTGTAAATGTCTCTGGAATGCCAAACTGGTGTTAAAGAGAACCAAGATGTTACAATTTTGCTAATAACTGAAATGTTACAATGATGTCACCTGCAGGTGTCAGGGAATGTTGATTACAATATGGGAAAACTAAACAGAAAAAAAAATCAATGAAAAATCAAACATACATTTGTCCTGTTAAAAGTTTTAAGACTGCCACAACATTTGAATAAATATAAGCAAGCAAGGGGGCAACAAAGCATGCAAATTAAAAAGTATTCTCAAGCACGCAAACGACATCTTGAAAATTTTTTGAACTTAGATATTTGCGACCCTTTTGTACAAAATGGTAGTTGTAAAGATTTTAAAGATTTGTTAATCATTCCAATTAAATTAATGTAATTCAGACTGCAAGGAATCATAATACAGGTGGAAAGGCTTTAAATATTAAACAGTTCCCTTTCTTACCTGAGCCATAGGAACTTGTGGAGAGCTGCGAACATGTCTTGTTTGGGCACACAATCCTTATTTCTATGCATCAACGAGATCAGACAAATCCAAACCAAATGTTAGATAAACAAAATGAAGCAATATGTCAAAAACGGAAAAGCTTAAGTGACAAAAAATGGTGCAATATTTAGTGGGTCAAGATATGAAAGTTGAAAAATGATGCAAGAAGCAAAAACAATTTATCAGAGTTTGTAAAGTACAATATGATTACTGCATACTCTATCCTGATGGTATGTTTAGAAATTACACATGAATTTCACAAAAAAGAAAAAAAAAAGCTAGAAAAACAATTTTGTTTTTTAGAACAAAATTTGCTGTTGCCTAAATGGATTATACTGCAACAAAACACACACAAAAATGTGTACACAGCGGCCATAGCCACCGTTCTCACATTTTAAACCCAACCTAATAATTTTTACAGGACCCAACCTAATAATTTTCATAGGAATAGACACTAGATAAATATCGAATGTAGAGTTAGTTTTATATGTTTTGTTTTTAAAGTCACAACCGTGGGACTGACCGTTTAAACTGTTTATTATAACATGCTCCATTATGGGTTGAAAGCAAATACCATGTTCACTCAGCATGAAACAGGGCACTATAACAGAATACTGATAAGGAATTTAATATGTTTGTTTTTAGGTGTCTGAGATGATAAATTCAAGGTAACTCATTCAAACCACTATTTGCTTAATGTATACTTCTTGTCTAATGGCATTATGTTCATTTCTTCAAAATTTGAACTATATTTGTTACATTCATTGAGTTTACATCAGAAAAAAGAAAACTTAAGTCAGAAATCGAACAGGATTGGGATTAAAAGAGTTGGTCTGCTGTGATGACAAAAGTAGAATGGCAAAAAATTTGTCAAAACAAGTTATGAAACAAATTTTTATCACTAAAATTTATTTCAAACCAGAACTGTTCAATCTGCACTGATGGATATGGGCATGAATCTCAAACAGCATATGTTACATGTGATTGAACTTTGTCAATTATTATGAGAATATATTAACTCTTTTGAACTGAAGCAAGCATTCAATTGGCTCACGAATTTACTTTAGATTTGTTTATTGAACCACAATTATCTTCATATTTGTATGTTAATCGAATGAGGTGACACAATGAAGATGAGTGATTTATTTTAGTATTATTCTAGCATTTCAGAAACAGCATTCTCATTCAGTAGAATATGTCCCCCTAGTTGCATCAGGGATTGGTCAGGGTTAATAGATGAGAATCATTGACGCGAGCAGGAAGTACCATGACATGTCACACCACACCACACAAAAACGCCACTTAATGCTTTAAGCCAAGTCCTCACTTGCGATAAACAGGCCACACACACAACGTACAGCGCCGACGCCACACCTTGAACGCCCTGAATCAGCACCAGCCCCAAACTCAGCCCTGAACTCTTGGGGGCCCCACTTGTGCTGGGGCCACTCACTTTGCTACTGGCGGGACTCTGAGGCGGTGTACTTCGGCCGGAAGTTGAACCTGTGTGGTTGCATCAGGTTTACAATCTGTCATGTTACATTTTATTTCGGTGGTGGTGTGCAACACATCTTATTGCTACATGGCCCTGCTATAATCATTGCCATAGCTGTGCTATTGAAAATATACCCGGGAACAGTCAAACACAAATAATATTGCAGATACTATACCTATTATCTGCAACCAAATGTTCGAGTTCTTAGGAGAACTTAAACAAGCATTAATCAATTAAAAAAATAAAAGCCAAGCTCAAAGAACGAGATCAGTACTATGAAATTCGTTTCAACCAAAACCTGTCAAAGATTTCAAAAATTTGGATATCATATTCTTTCCTTATCAGCATCTTTATAAACCCTTTCAAAATAATATGAGCAATTATAAATGCGTAAAGTGCCAGCAGACACTCTTAATTTTAATAACAACATTAATTTTTCTGGTTACCTTCACACAAAACTAACTTTGGTAAACCACAATCTAATTTTTTACTTTTCTTTTTGTGCGTGTTCAAATAAATGGAATATGCTATGTCCTTCTTTTTCAATTACCATTTTAAAAAAGTACAGTGGATATGTGAGAGCTCTCAAGCAGAAAGTATTGAGACACACAGCAAATTGCACAGACTTTCCAAAAAAGGAAGGATCATGTGAACATAAGGAAAGGAAAGGAAAGGAAAGGAAACAGAAAAAGTAGTCCTCAAAATGTTACTTTACTCTTAAGGGAACACTTCAATCAGTAAATCTCAAAACTCCTTGCCAGTAAAATTTCAGAGGAATCAATTTCACACCAGAAACACACATACTGGTGAGCATATACACTTAAAAGAAGAATATATATGTTCAAGCAACTGTATTTTAACGTAGATAAGTAGGTGAAGTCATTCTACATTGACGAAAGATTTGCAGCAAGAAGAGATTTGGTTAAGATGAATGAGGAGTAAGGTTCTCATCTTTTTAAAGTTTTCAGAATAGGATGACATTAAAGATAGCAGAGAATTCACGAGAGAATATCTGGAGGGACATAAAGAAAAACAAGGCAGAAAAGAGGGACTTTCTTTTTAAAAAAAAAAGAAAAGAAAAAGGACAGGGATTTTGGGCTAAAATGGTGAAAGCAAGTAGTCAACAAAGGATAGATACAATAAGATGTGTAAGATTTACCTTCTGGCTCTTTAGCAATTACGGTTGAACTCCGGTCTACGCCTCCCTTAACTTTATCCTCTGTTTTTGAAGAGTTGTAGTGGTAGTGGTAGTGGGAGCAGTACCGAAGAAACAGATCACAAAATAACACACACATTTGTAGAAAATTAATTAGATTGGAAAGACCCCTGCACCTCATAAGCAGGAAGATAAACATGAAAACAATTTTAACATCAGCATATAGATTTTCATGCTTTCATTACACTGTAACAACACAGTACTGCTGAGTTCATCAAGTAAAATGTTTGAGTATGAGAAGGTGCTGAGATCTGCTGTTCATGGTGTAACCAACTGTACCATTTCAACCCTTTAAAAAAACATATATGGTAGTAGTATCAGATTAAATGTGCAAAAGTGGTAGTGTGCTGTAAAGAATTGTAAATATGTGATGTAATCTAGGGTGCTTCAGCTGTACAAATCTAATTCCAGACAAAATGCATTCAAGCAAAGCCAGACAAACAGAAACTGGTGAGAAGATCACACACAGGGGTTTATTAAGAGTTACATGCAAGAAACAGCAAAACCTTGCAAGTCGCTTTCTCATCTGTAATACCTTAACCAAAATTAATGATTCCTGACAGTTTAATAAGTCAATTAGCTCTTCCTTCCAGTTTCTGAAAAGTCTAAGTAGGGAAGCAATTAAAGAGGCAAGACCCATGTTTGCTGTGAATACCATTAACCCAAATCCAACAACACATGCAATTTTACATTATATTATTTCATGTCTGAAATGCTTTCTATTAATTTCCCCAAAAACTACCTGTCAAAGAACTTCAAATATTGCATGACACAAAATTGAAAGCATCTCTCTTAAACACACACAGAGAACATTCAAGACAACGGCTCTGGACTAATGGAGTGGGATATGAAGAAAAGAGTGCTTGATTGGATGAAAGTTAAAAAACAGAACTCAAAAAAGAATGAAAATATGAAGGAGGAATGGACTGGATGAAAAACAACTAAGTAAATAAATCGAACTTGCCAAGATTACTAAAATGGATATTACTCATCTCACTTACAACATTTACATTAGAAAAAACTGAAAATTTTATCATTGAATAAAAGTTACCTCATGAAGAATCAACGAATCGTAATGTCCAATCCAAATGAATAGAGCTTTTACATTTCATTTGTAAGCTTTAAAATGTGAAAGCATTTGTTAAATGTGTGTAGAAAAGCACAGTGAGATTGGACAACAAGATTGTGTTTTTGAAAAAAGATCTTAAGACAAAGAGTGAAAATGTTTAAAAGTAAAACTCGAAGAATATAAGCTAGGATACGAAAATCTGATGAAAGAGAATGAAAATGTTAACCAAAAAGAATAAGTGCGAGCAAAGTAACATAACTGCAAATAAAGCTCTGTGAAAATGTACAAACCTTATATGAGAGGGAGCGAGGTGTAAGGGTGGGCAGATATGGATGTATATACATGATTTGTTTGATAGTTTTTAATCTAAAAGTCTATCAAGGTTTCTTTTCGTGAATGAAAATCCTAAATAATTCTGAAGTACGGAAATGATGTAGGGCATGCAACAACTATTTGAGGGATACAAAATACTTTCTTCCTTCTGATGTAGGAGACCAAACACAACCACATAACTGTAAATTATAATTACAGACATGTAACTACATGTTGCGGCGACCAAATGTGTCTCCGAGAATTGAATAAATGTTAACAGTGAGTACATCAAAGATGCCAATAAAAATTAATGGAAAGTAAAAGCATGGTGAATAATTCCAAATAATCTATAAGCTACAGAATGAAGAAAAGCAATTTTACTGAGAAATGTTGTGGCAGTACTTAATAAATCATAAATATGAACAGAGATGAGATAATACATGAAAGCTAGGAAACACAAACACCCAGAGCCACATGTCTTGACATGGAACCTCGTGGCTTCCATGTTTTCAGTAAAAGCAGCTGTTATTACACACTGTCGGCTTCTGAGATGATTTTCTTCGATTGATTTACAGCGACAAACTTCATGGTTCAGCTTCCAGTAAATTGTCATAACAAATTTCATAGATTTCCTTTGACAAAATGTTGCAATCCCAAACAAAGTCATTTTGAAGCACCAGTGTTCTGAATGATCTGCCTCTGATAATTTTCCATCTGTGAATACACTATTATGATCTCTCCAACCAAAATGTAAATATATCAAGTTTTATATGGATTTTCCACGACAATAAATAATGGTGTATTGCTGTGCTAAAAATTTCATGAAAATAAGGGATAAAATCCAGCGATGATGATTACGACAGCAATATATAGGTGATAAGAATCACAATACACTACCCACCACAAATATCACAAGAATTGTATCATGCATGAACTTAGTGCAAGGTGTCCCCATTTCCCTCAACACCCACAAAATGCTTCGCCCTCTCACTCTGCACTTGTCCTTCTAACGACAAAAATTATGACACATCCTTGAAATGACAATTTCTGCAAATGAAGAATGGACTCAATGTCTCAATGAAATTTCTTGACCTAGATTTTGATTTTAATCTTAGGGCAACTTTACTATATAAAACTTTCACCACATCTAGTAAGCAGTGACCCTTCCCGCTCTCACTTTCTCCTTCCTAAAATCCCTTCCTCTTTTCCCACAAGCTTTAAAAAGATCTTGTTCGGATCAAGAATTGACAAATCTCATACAACATGTTCAAGACATTACTTCACTGTCAACAAAAAGTTACAAGAACAATACACCACACACCACTTATTGATAAACTAAAGACTTGACAAGTTGCAAATAAGCCTTGCACACACAGCTGACTTGTCATTGAATTAAATGAAAGAAACATTATCAGTTACCTCAAAGGAAAATTTATCTCATAATCATGATAATTTTCAATAAATATTAACTAAAACTGTGCAGCATCAGCCATTTTGATGAATATAAATACTATTCTATCTATCTGGTTCTGTTCATTCTAGCATTAAAGAAAATCAGTAGAATCATTTTAAAAAACTTGAATTTGGGGTATTTTTGTGTTTAAATGCATAGTATTTGACATCAGATATGATCCCCAAAATTTTAAGATGATGACTAGGCAATAAGTCATTAAAAAAATTTAAAAATTCGGAAGTGTTGGAACAGGCTAACTAAAACCATTACTTTTTCTCCTAAAACAAAGCAGACCATGTCTATAAATTAGCTACTTGTATTTATCCTTGCTTTTGTAGAAGCTCAGTACAAGTTAAGAGGGATTCACTGATTTGTTCTAGGTAATCTACAATATTATAGTAGGTGGAGTCCAATGATCGACTAAAAGCTCTGTGAGGAATAAACTTACGTGCTTACCAGCGATTGACATGCTGTAGGAAGCAAGGCAAAGGCCTCTAAACTGCTCAGTATAAAACAAAGAGCAATATTTTTAAACTTCTATCAAAAATAAAATCTGATCCACAAACCAGTGAAATTACTGAACTTTCTGCATTAACTTGGACTGAGATCAAATAAATCTCAAGCGAAAAAGATACGAAATAAGATAGCAAAGATATATTTTGAAATATGTATCTGATTCCCATGTTAAGTCCTGTGAATCAAGAGAGGTATTGACAAGGCCTTATCAAGTAAAATGAAATGAAAGAAGAAGTTTGAAGCTTAGACAAAGAGGATCAATGAAGTACTACTGTAAGTTGCCCCACAGCGAAGACAAGTTATCACAGCAAATACGCCTGCCCATGCTTCACAAAGTACTTAGTCCACTGCTCAGGCTAGCTACAATAAGAGCACCACTGCTACCACTGAGTCCCTGCACATCATACTATGTTGAGGTACAGCTGGTTCGCTTTAAAACCATTGCAATTAACTCAAGATTCCTCTTAAAACACACAATTTTATTTCATTTGAATGGCAGTTACGTATTCAGATACACTACTTGCCAAAACACAGAATCTGCATGCATGCAGCGAATATTTGAGTTCGACAGCAACTGTGAGAACAGTCACTGTCTGCAAAGTCTTTTAAAGCCACGAACAATTACTAAGCCAATATACTTTTGAGATTAATAGGAACTAGTATTTTATGTTTGGGAAAACATTCAGGCCCATATTGTCTTCCTTAACTATCAGAACACAAAATGGGACACTGCACAGCCATGTAGTGCGTGTTACGCAAGTCAACTGTCAAATTATTATTCGAAGAAATAAAGATGTGAACAGAAAGTCTGTATGTGTTGTACCATAACTCAAAATGCAACGTTATACACGAGAAGTAGATACATACTATAGACAATGAGACACCAAAAACTGAAAAGGATTAGGAGCAAACTTCGATTCAAATTAATACGTCATCAGTAAAGCTTAAATTTTTTCTCTGCAAATGATCATGTTTTCTGATAAAACAAAGTGGCTTTAAATCTGCAAGACCAAGTCCAGAGTATTGAGCTGGCAAATCTCAAAAGTGACCAACACCCAAAATCAAAGTTAAGTGAAGCAAATAGAAATGAGACATAAAATATTACTGACCTTTGATATCATCATCCTCCAATGTTGTGCTGCTGTCTGTAGACTCCTTAACTTGAGACCCGTCTCCTTTCTTGGTAATTATGCTTCGACCTGTAAACCACAAAACATAAAGAAACCATTTTCGGATGTATACAACACAACCAAAAAGAAGTATTCAAAGCAGAATGTGCCCTAAACCAGCATGGATGAAAAACTTTTCCCCTAAATTAACTTGTATTTAAAAATAAGTTTGAATAATTGTCCATCAACTTAAATTATCAAGTTCTTGCATGAATTTTATCTGAAGCATTTTTTATTAGACAAAATGTTGAATGTTAGTATCTTGTCAGGAAAAATGTTCGAAAATATTCCTGTTCATGACATGCTTTTCGTATTTCTTTTGAACATGTGATAATCTCTTAACATAATTATTATTAATAAAACTCCAAACATAATTTCGTTACAAGGTAGCAGGATATATTCTATACCCTGTTCTGGACTGTATAAGATGTATCTTATAATGAAAAATAACATTACTAGCTGATGGTAGGATAGTGTAAAAATTAACGGTTAATTCCATTAGAAGAAACATTACATACAGCCCCTAGGTTATGTCAAAGTTATAAGTATGGCCGATATTAGCTGGTAACCCAAGATTACCCCTAGCACATATACTGTATGTACAGGTATGCACCCGAATTATGCAAGGGAGGCATTTGCAAATGGAGATTCCGCAAGTGCGAGAGAGACAAATAGAAAGGCTACTTCATCATGTCGCCCCCAGTTCCCTCATTTAGACTCGCAGAAATTCCGTTTCCAAACATATCTCTCACACAATTCTGGATACGACCGTGTTGAGACATACTTGATATTGTAAACTAAAACTAGCAGTAATTTGAAAAATAAGGCGATTTTTTTTTAGAAAAAATAACCTTGAGAGGGATCAAAAGGTAGTAAAGAAGCAAAATTATGAGCAAATTTGAATTTGGCTGAGTAAGTGCGATATTGAGAGAAAAGCGCCAGTATTAATTCTAAGAAAGTGCTGATCATAAAGAAATTTCCAAATTACTGATATACTTAAGCCGGAATTGATTGTTCTCAAATGCTTGAATACATCTATATGGCAAAGAAGTAAAGTTTCTACCTAGATGGAAAGTGAAACTTTTCTCAAGTGTATTCTGAAATGCAAAGCTCATAAAACGGAGCCAAATTGCAGACACAATTCATAATGGTTTGAGATAAGTATTGGCGTTTCAAATCATACATTTTTTAAGACATTTCCTCCAAGACATATCAACATCAATTACAAATTACAGCATCACACAAAATCTTCATATTAGGCAAACAGCACACAAAAAAATATAACTTTTTCTTAAAGCTCTAATGAAACTGAAAAATGATCATTCAACATTGCATGAAGTGCTTGAGGTATGAGTTTAGATAAGGGTAGTTTTTCCTTCAAGGAAAAAATGTGCCCACCTTAGAAATAACAACCCTCAATTAGAACAGAAAATTAGATTACTTGGCTAGCTGTGAGTGTAAATTTAGTTTGATTGGAGTCCTATATGGATCTGATAATAGCAACATAAGTAGACAATGTTGCAGTTATTGGACCTGGGAGATTAGTTCCTCTAATGTAATTGAAACATGTGAAATGAAGCGTGTAAAGTGAACAGTATCATAAATAAGGTGGTTTAAGGGAGCACCCACATGCAATTTCAATGCTAATAAAGCAGGGGGAATTGGCGAAAACATACATCAAAAATCGGTGCACAGGAAATGAATGAAAAATGAGACACTGTTGCAAACTAGGATGTAAATCACTATCTTATCAAGGGTTTTAAAGGCAAAAGTTCATATCTGATGATAATGTGTGCTGTTCTACACAGGACTGAACACCAACAGTGTTAAATGTTTAGTCTAAATCGGAATAATGGGAAGCCTGTGGCATGTGCTATAATAATGAAAGCCAGTGAACCTGTGTAGTCTTATGCATCTCTTGAGATTATAATCCGTGATGGTGAAAGAGAATAAAAAGTGATTGTGATGGTATCCTATTCAGGACACATGCTGTAACCATCAATGGCTCATCCATAAATAATGTGATCCAATTTTTATTCTTATAACCTCTTTCCCATGTGATCATAATTTTCAAAGATATTGGAGTGGGAGCGATAGTATCTAGATAGGAATGTGATCAGAATGTTGCCCCGCGCCCCGCCCCCACCTCCTCCCGCTTTTTCTCCACCACCCAACTCCAGCCTCTTTTTAGGATCACATGATTTATGTGGATGAGGCCCAAGTACTACACAATCACAAAACAGCATTTCAATCAAAAGAAGGAAGTCAATAAGAAGCTGATGATGAAGAATGAGGGAATTTTCAAAAGTGAAAACTTCCTTCATAAACTTCAAAGAGAAAGATAAGACATCAATCACCAAGCATATGTTGTTCTTTTTTTTTGTAAACTATTGCAACTTTGGAAATTAAAGAGGGATAAAGCGATTGCCTTGGACACAGAAAAAGAACACAACTACTTCCAATCGGAGTCCATCCAATCGGAGTCCATATCCTAACAGTTGCTGAAGCCTTCAGAAGTAGAATGCTATCAAAGCCATTAGACTGACATCTCCACGATGTGTTTTGATGTGTCACATGAAACACGCCATGCTCACTCAAAAATACAGAGTATGCAATTAATAGAAGCACCATCACCCACTTAGAGCAGAAAAAAATGCCATATGAGAAATTTGTGAATAATAACACACCAGTTTTATCCAACACTTTCCTTATGCTTTTTTGTTCTTACCACATTCTGAAGGGTAGATTGGAGGAGTTTACATCAGTGTCAGATACCATGGTAACAAAGAGATAAAAACAAAAGAGAGGAATATTAAATCTACTCCTACAAGAAATATTTACACCATCTAACCTACATAATTAATTGTCTTTCATTTAATTGCAACAGAATACTGGAGCATCCAAGTCATTGACAAAAGTTTAGAGGCAATAGAACAGTGACAGAAGGTGAAGGTTAATGTCTCACACTTTAGATGTTCACTTCATGTGGCATTTTATTACTTACAAAGTTTTTAAATTTACAATATACAGCGAGATCTAAAATTTGTGTACAGATAAGAAAATGTGAAAAGCCTTTCTTCTATCAGAATTTTTAATTGTTATCTATTTTTGGGAAAAGATATACCATTGCAAGAAAATAGACATGGATACTTCCAATCACAATCCTGTCCATATCCTCATTACCATATACTTCCTTTTTCAAGATTTCTTATCCTCTTTCTTCTCTATACGATAAATGAACAAATTTAGGCAGTGATTATATGTCAGTGCATTGTCTATTTAATGCAGCAACTGATTTGGTAAATTATCTTTCAGTGATAAAAGCAAGTATCTTATTGTGTGATAACTAAATTATGTGAACTTGAAGCGTGATTTATATATATGTATATACACAGATAACATTCTCAAGAATGACGACGTGTAAGATCAGTACAGCATTTTCATCTATACAGCTCTTTTCTTTTTAATTTGTACACTGAAAGAGCTGTTTTTAGCAGGTTGACAAAAGCAGTAAAAAATAAACTGCTTCAGAATAAGGCTTTGTTTTGTGTTAGTTATTTAGAGGATTTAAGTTCATGTTCAGTCAAATATAGTGCAATCCATGAAATTAAAGCCTGGCCAACGTAGCATGAGATCTCATTTGGCTATTGAGGGAAGTGCTGCTCCTCAAGCCAAGCTCACACACTAAGATGACCACCGAACAAGACAAAAAGTACACTAAAAATACCTCCGCCCCTGACTTAACTCTTAATTAGAAAGCAGTTACTCTCTGGACAAAAATTAAGGTCATCTAAACATGAGAGCAGATTAGCAGCCACTGTATCAATTATTTAAA
The DNA here is from genome assembly GCA_902196195.1 of Aptinothrips rufus. Lineage (NCBI taxonomy): Eukaryota > Metazoa > Arthropoda > Insecta > Thysanoptera > Thripidae > Aptinothrips > Aptinothrips rufus. The sequence goes on along the minus strand of CABIKL010000058.1, from coordinate 7,694 downwards.
AAATTGTTTTAAGATGTTTCAAACAATTTATTACAATTAATTAGAATTGTTTGAATGATATGGGAATGTGTATCATTTAGGTAGCATTTTCCTCCTAAGCACTCCCTTTGCTCTCCTTCGCTCTGCAAAAGGTATGAACTCCCGGACACTAATAGCACAAAAGCCTTCCACACCCCACATTCAAATGTAGCATTTATGCTGAAAATGTACGCATGCACACGCAAACCGCCACCATACATGAGAACAATTACTAGCTCCTGCCATCAACCCGAATTTTTATAGACATTCAAACTGAGCAGAGAGAAAAAAATAGCAAGAGACATTTGTGCATCTTCCCCGTTTCTACCTTAAAATTGAAGGGACATCAAATAAGGTCTTCTCTAAGTGTATGTGGAATAATCAGTAATTACAGTTGATAGCTTCTTTCAAAAAATTAAAAAAAAAAATAATTAAAAAATTAACTTTTTACTGATGATTTTCTTTTATTAGATATATATTTTTGTCTTTAAAGATGTTGCAAATTCAACAAAATATCTTCTTATTAACACTCACTTTAAAAAAAAACCTAGTTCTGCATTTCTTGAATTTTTCAGTTGGAATGAGAAATTAGTTAAGAGACTGCAGCAAGAAATGATACATGCATTTTCCTCCCCATCAAAAGTGCAATAAGTAGGGCAAGTACTTGAAAATACATCAAGTACACCAATGCGTTGTGAGATATATCAGATAGACACACAACCAATGTGAATAAAGTAAGATAGGGGAGGAAGGGGGCCATAGGCCTCTCTACCACAATGCATTACGATGCATCGCATGTCAGTGCAAGGGATGGCTAACCACTAGCAATGTTTCAGGTCCCATGCAAAACATACGAGGACAACAACACAAAGTAAATGGAAGAATACAAGGGCCATGGTTTTAAGCTTTTCCTTGCGAGGACATTAGTAACTTATCCTTGAAATGCTCAGAGAGAATGTGTACATTTCTGTGTATAAATGATGTTTGATGGAATTTTCAAAGCTGATGAATTTTATGATAAAATTGGCATCTTAGCTTCCATGTTGAAGTGCTTGCCATGTAATGGCACAAACACTCCAAACTTTAAGTCCCTGATGCTACTTTGCAAAACAGAAAGGTGTGCTGCTTGTTTCTCTGTTCATCACATTGACCTTATTTTCATTTATAAAAAATATTAAAATGCATTCTGTGTTGTTGGATATAAAATTAGTAACGGTTCCTGTAATCACAATGATTGCAATATCATACAGACTAAAAATTGACTGATAATTTATAAGGTGACCCAAATATAGCATTTTTTGCCTGCTCTGCTCTGAAGAAGAGCATGATTTAAGATTTTTTAAATGATATGAGAATTTGGAATAATGCAAAATAAGACTGAGAGGAGATATTTTTCTTCTCCAAATGACCCAAAAAAGACAACGAAAGACCGAAAATTTAGTACAACCATACTTATGTGCAGTCAACAACCAACAATTGTTGATGATTCAGAGAATTAAAAATACATAGAAACCAACAGGACAGAATGCATAGAAAAATATTCTATAGAATTTGAAAGTAACTGTAGCGCTACACTTAGTACTAAGAAACAAAAATAAGAAAAAATCTGCAGTCCAGGGGCGGAGATACTCACCATGTGCATCATACTTACTGGAAAAGTTGCGAGTGGCAAGCATTGTTGTTAAAATGGCGCCCTATAAAGAGAAAGAAGAAATAACCAGTGAGGCATATCATTAAGAAAAGTCTTATGAAAGACAAGTAAACATATCATACCTTTAATTTACGCCTCGCGTTGAACTTCTTCAAACAATCAACAGTCTCTTGTCTGTGGACCATTGATGCCACTCGTTCTCGTTGCTGCAGAAAGAAAAAAAAGCACGGGTCTCAAACCAATGGCCCAATTCCAACAAAAAAAAGAAAAAACACTTTTGTGTTTTATATTTGATGGTAGCTTACACAAATCCAAGGATGTTTAAGTGCCTCAGAGGCAGTAATTCTCTTAGATGGATTTACCGTCAACATTTCATTGATAAGACTTTTGGCTTCAGCAGTGACAGTGTCCCATTCTGGTGATGGGTACTGTTAAACAATAAAAGATAATGAATACAAAGGAATGCAAAGTGCACAGACTGAAGAAGATAGAAATACCTACATCATAAGCTCCTATTTTGATTTGAGCGTACAAACGGTGTTGGTCCTCATCCCAAAAGGGTGGGTATCCCACTAACAGGATGTACAGAATCACTCCTGCAAAGAGAAGATAGTCAAATAAGTTCTGCTTGGAATTTAAAATTTGCAAACTTCTCACAAATTTATCTTAAGTAACTCACCACATGCCCATATATCTACTGGTTTGCCATAGGGCTCCTTTTTTAGCACTTCTGGTGATAAATATCCAGGAGTTCCTGCAAAACCTGAAACAAAATATACACTAAGTAAAATCCACTATTGCTAACAACATCATGTGGGTTGTGAATGAAACACACATACCGAACCATGCTTGCTGGTCACCAGGAACTTCAATGGCAAGGCCAAAATCTGCAAGTTTCACAGCAGCGCCTTTGGCTTTACTTGCCAATAGTAAATTTTCAGGCTGAAAGGTCATAAGTTTTACCACCTTTTAAAATCATGCTCTTATTACTTTCAGATGACTGTATGAAATTGTAACTATATGAATACCTTGAGATCTCTGTGGACTACTCCATTGGAGTGACAATGGTGAACACTTTCCAATATCTGCTGAATGCAGTGAGATGCATCAGCCTCACTGTAAAATTCTCTGGCGACGATGTCTTCAAATAACTCACCACCAGTAACTCTGGGAAAGGAAACAAAATACACTTTGAGATTGAGAACACTACCCTACTGATGGGTATTAAATTATCTTTGAAACTGATAGTGTAAGTTAGCTCTAAAAAGAATTGTTTATTCATTACAAGCATAGCTGTGACCCTCATAAACATTCCAACAGCAAAATATGTAACTAGTTTCCTTTTGACTTTTAACAAATAGAATTAGAATAAATCTTGCATCAAAGTTTAGAGTACACCAGACCAACGGCAAACAAAGAATGATTTCATTTTTATTTAATTTCTAAAATACCGTAACTTGATATACTCACAAATCGAATACCAGATAGTGGAAATGTTCCTCTTGTATACTGTCATGTAATCGCACTGTAACAGTAAAACACATCTGCATTACATAAAAATCTAGAGAAGGCAATTAAAATCTAGAGCAGGAGCAGGTATGGAATTATGCAGTTCAGCAAAGAAAAGAAATTGAGAAGAAAGTTTCCGCCACTGCGCAGACGACAGAGTGGCGTGTAGCGCGGGGTTGAGTGGGGGTTGGGGGTACAATCTGGTGTGCTGGTTGTGTTTCGCGTACTAGCGGCGACTGATTTCTTCCTACCACCTTCTTTACGCTTTGAGTGTTTCCATCCTCTTTGGATGCAGACCCCTCACTGTCTCAGAGCCTATAGTGGAGCACTCTGGTCTCAATGTTGCTTCCACCGAAGTACTTTGCTGACCGAAGTACTTCGGTGGAAGTAACATTGAGACCAGAGTGCTCCACCAGAGGCTCTGAGACGGTGAGGGGTCTGCATCCAAAGAGGATGGAAACACTCAAAAGTGGTGAGCCGAGTTAATCAAAACAAAACAGATGAAAAGTGTTCACTAAATTTACTTTATCTGGTTTTCAATCCGGATGCAAATACCGGACACAGTGAGGTAGAGGGGAGAGGGAGCCCCGCACGTTATGTCATAATGGGCGGGCAGGAGTGAGAAGGGAATAGGCAGCCTTTAGGTCAGCCGGGGCTTCCCTTCCCTTCTCAGCGAACACCGCGCCCCCCTAAGGGGCCGTTCATAAACTACGTGACTGATTTTAGGCCACTTTTTGACCCCCTCCCCCCCTTACGTGACCAATCTAACCTAACCTCACCATGTATTGGGGATAGGGCCGCAACATTAGGCTAATCCCCCTCCCCCCCAAAATCGGTCACGTAGTTTGTGAACGGCCCCTTGGGTCACTGGGTCAAAAATTACCAGCGTGATAACCATGCCAATTTTGCAATAGTAACGATTTTAATACTGACAGTAAAAAGCACGACAAGTAACATAATACAAATAGAAAAATAAAAAACCAGGAAAAGAAAAATTACAACATTTACACAACAATCGGTACTGGAAGCGACCAACTGCAGCACCGGGGGCGATTTCTTTTGTAGGATTTCCAAACGTAAATTTGAACCATAGCTGTTGCTCCCGGAAGAGAAGGGGAAGTAGTGTCGCGGCAAGGAGTGTGGGGACTTTGGGGCCTAGCAGTGTTGGCAACCCTTAGGCAGGACAGGGAGAGCACCGACCGAGGGCCGTGAAGCCATTATCATGGGCAGTAAAAGTGGCAGTGCTCCCCAGACAGCAGCGCTGGACTCCAGCGCACTGGACTCCAGTGGACTGCACTCCAGAAGGACAGTGTCCGCGGTGACCCCATGAGGAGAGGCATGATTGCTGGAAGCTTGAGTCACGCTCGGCCAATGGCTGCAGAGTCTGGTTCGTGCTCGAGCCCTACTAGATAGACTACTTGCCATTGTCATCTGACCTCCGGCGTCACTCGTTCTGACACTGGCCGGACCTCCGGACCTTGTCCAGCCGGGCTCAGCGAGAGGCGAAAGGAACGGGCAGTGCATCATACGGCCGATTGTTTGGCGCGGCTCGCGACGGCTCGTCTCGCGAGGTGGTCCAGGCCAATCAGATCAGGTAACTCGTCCACCCCACTCCAGTCTCTCCTCAGGCTGCTGGGGCGCGCACCATGAAGCGCCCGGCGGGTAGGCAACCCAGTTCACTCCGCTGTGGGCCGGTGGCCCGGCAGCAGGCGTACAGACGAAGTGGAGATAAAGTTACGTTCTAGTGATACTTTAGAGGTTAGCAGCGTAACATTTCGGGCATGAATTATGCCACAGTCTGGCGCAATCGTAAATGCCCCTTGCTGTTGTCGTTTTTACTCGTTCTTTAATACCAACAGTACGTATGCGGCAGAAGCATACTTTGTATTGAGAGAACGAGTAAAGCGCCCGCAGCCCGGGTTGTTAGACCCTACTTACAACTTGAAAATGAAAAGATAAATCAAAATTTCGAAGCGATTAATTTCTATGCGTACCGGGGTTGGAGACTCGGAATTATTGTTTACTAAATCCAAGTTGCGTACTGCGATGGGACAGGAGTGAATGGAAAGGCTCTTTTTTGCCACAGTTAACAGAGGAATTTTAATGTCTCTTTCAGTTGATGACTTAGTTTTTGATTTCATGTATCAAAAGCGCCGCATTGATGTTTAAACCACAATAAACATGAAAATTTTCCTTCGACTTGCCTTGATTAGACAGTGTTTCCACATGTCACAAAAGTTAAGAAAATCAGGGAAAACTCAGAGAAATTAAGGTGGTCTCGAAAAGTCAGGGAGAAGCCAGGGAATCTGACGGCATGTCGGGGATAGTTCACACCAGCAGCTTTTGAATGCACCGCTATGTATACAGATCTCTGTGGCAGAGTGGTTAGAGCGCTCGAATCTAACGCCGGAGGCCCAACAGCAAGCGACCAGGGACGAGAGGACATAGGCGTAGGAACCAGCCAGAAAATAGACAAATATAAGGATAATAACCAGCAACAAAACAAAATTGGAACAACTCACCCTTTGGTTCTATGAACAATCTGGTCAGGACGCGTGGAGCTTTAGCTGATCTTGACCTTGGCGAGGGACGGTCGTCCAAATCCGCGGATTGTCAAAGTGTGCCTGAGTACGAATGATAAAATAGCCCAAAAAGCGTCATATTTCAGTAAAATAGCCCAAGCGCGTTCTAAGCTCTTCATAGCCCAATTGACTATTTATAGGCTTTCGATTTTTTCTCACGCGAATTTCCCTTTAAAACAGCCCAAACGGCGGTTTATAGCCCAATCTGGCAACCCTGGGCAACCGGCTCCGCTCAGAGCCCGAAGGCGTCCCACCTGGGTGAAACGAACCGCCCTGTGGCGCGGGGGTTCGAATACCGGGGAAACGTCGAATCTGGCCTCATCGGTATGAGTGCTGATCGGGAATCCCTGCGTAGGACCTCAATTATTGGCTGAACTGGTGCCGCCGCCGCCAGCGCCGCCAGCTCGGAGGGTTAGTCGCTACGGCGGCTCTCTTTCTGCTAAATTTGATGTTGGTTATTTAGTTTCTAAGTACTGTAACATTAAGATTTTTCTTACGGCTAATGCAGGGTTGTTAATAAGTCACGGAAATCAGGGAATTGTAAGCGAATTCGTTGCCAGAGTTAGACAACTTGGCAGATAAAAATGTCATTCGTTTCATCCTCGAATATCAACGATTTCGTTAGCACTTTGGCACCCTCACAACCATGCCTTGTTTGTAAAAGGCAAGGAAAATCTACATTTACGTCAGGAATTTGACAAGGAAACGTCAGGGAAATTGAGAATGACGGTCTTGTAACAACCCTGCTAGAAACAAAATGTTCCCCTGCCCCCTTTGCCCCTGGCAGGTGGGCGAGCGCCCACCCAACCTCACGATCCTGCGGGCGCCACTGCTTCAATGCTATGTATTTGAGAAAGATTGGACAGCAGGGATATAATATTAAATTATCGTTTTGATGGAAGTACACAGTCAGTTTATTTGTAATACCAATCGTAGCAAGAGTATTAATAGTAATAGTCGCAATCATAACATGGTAAAGCGTCATGGATAAAAGTGTTACAACAAAGTCTACCATCATAGAAATAGCCGTCGAATTTCACCAGCCAACATTCGTGGTTTTCAAATATTTAGTTCGATGTTCTTATGCATCAGATGCAGTGCCTTCAACCGAACTGAAACAACGTTTCCGGAATTGGACACGTTCTTACTTTGTTCTATACAGTTTCCAAAGAATCCTGACGGGTTCATTCATTCAAACGAAACTCGACTTATCACAGATAACAAAAATATGAAAATGAGTAATAAATACTTGAATGTAAGTTCTACATTATAAGATGCAGCACCCCATTTACTTATAGCTTGTTTGTTTTCATTATCGAAAACTAGGAAAGATATGTATAAACAACTTAAGTACGGACAATTTTTCACTTCTTTCGTGGATAAACGAGTGTTCAAGGGAGAGTTTCACACACGATCTTCGAAAACGTGAATTACGGAACAAGTTACTTTCTCACTTTCTCTTTGAACGTCCAGATAAAGGAGTGAAAATATGTGTATAGAAGTGAAAGAAAATCTACAAGAACGACGATGGAACCACCTTTATAAAACAATAATGGAATCTCCTACCGCTTTTAAAAGCATTCAGCTATATTTCTACAAAGCACAATATTTATTCATTCTAAATTTTTGGAACAATTATAAGTTATAGGAACAGAGCTAAGCGAAGAACGCTGCCTATGAATATGATACAAACTACTCCGCTGTGGATTAGGATCGGGTCAAAGTACCCGCACACGCTGGAGAACCTATCCGAATCCACATCAGTCATATTTACAAACTGAGTCAAGTGCTTCTACCGACACCTACAATACACTGTCAAAATTTCAACAAATCAAATTATAACGTTCTTCGAATGTCAGTGAGGACGATTTCTGTTCGACGAATTCTCAAGCTTAATACTATCTGATTCCACCTTTTTTTTTTTTTTTTTTTTT
>CABIKL010000057.1:0-35262 GCA_902196195.1 Aptinothrips rufus | reverse complement strand
GGCTGGCCCGGCTAGTCCGCCATTTTGACTAGTCGTCATTGGCGCCGTCACAGCATCGGCCACTGTTCAATATGGCGGACTAGCCGGGCCAGCCATCGCGCTTCTTTCCCCCAAACTATTGAATCACAGAATGCAAAATCGCGCTTCGCGAAAACAAAAACGTTCTATATCTCCGAAACGGTTGGGAATTCGAGAAAACGGTGGAAATTTTCGTCCTTCAGGTCCCTTACTTCCAATTTTGCACAAGAGGAGCAACTTTAATTGTCAGAAACATCGAAAATTTGCAAATAGAGGGGACTCGAACTCTGAACATCCGGTCCCCAAAAACGACTCCGCTAGCCACTCAGCCAAGGAGACACACATACTGGGAGATTTTGGAACCTCATACGACGATAAATGCTGTACCACTTACCATTTATGATAATCATACAAGATAGATCAAAAACCTCCACGAAAATGTGTGGAGGCAGAGGGGGTTCGAACTCTGAGCCACTGATCCCGAAAAAGGACGCCGTTAGCCACTCAGCTAACGAGACCAACGTTCGGTGTGATATTGGAACTTCATACGACGATAAGGGCTGAGTACTACTAACCAGTTCTGAAAATCATTCAAGACGGCTCAAAAATCGAATTTTTCGACGGACTCGCTACCCGGGGGTCAGGAAGACCGAGGAGGTTGCCCTGCGAACCAGTGCAGCAATATGATTCCCGCACTTTTTTATGGCACGCGAAAGACAAAAAGTGGAAAAGAGCTTCGAACGCAGACCTCCCGCCTACGATTCTGAGATCGCTACCGGTTCGCTACCGTGGCTTCCCTCGCAGCAGGCGATGCTCGCACTCCTGACTCACTTCCACACAGCAGATCGCGTAACGGTGTTTCGCTGCCTGCTGCCGAGCTTCGCGAGGCCCCATAATGATAGCCATTATCTTACGCCGCGTAGCGAATAGGTTGTTGGCTCTACTTCGGCCCTGCTCGCTTACGAGATGAAATCTCCAAAGTTTGATAGCGCTTGGTCATTCCCCCAGACCTTAGTCATTACAGCTGTTGCATTCCTTGTTGGTTTCAGAGGACTGGATGAAGAAGATGGAGAGCTACAAGGAATGGTTCGCCGAGCAGGAGGAGGTGAAGGCCGACGAGTCCAAGAGGCCCGGCAAGCCCAAGACCCACGACGACTTGTTCGGCATGGAAGGCTCCTTCCGACAGCTGACGATCGACTAGGCGCTGCTCGGACCGGAAGCAGCGCGGCAACCAAAGAGGGGCGGGCTCCCTCTCTGCCAGGCGGACTTCAGGGAGGCTTCCCCCAAACATCACATCACGACGCTCCGGCCTGACTTCACCTCCAGCCGGCACGGCGCGGCACGCCAGCGGCACGCCAGCGGCACGCCCTCCACTCCACCCACACTCGGGCCGCGGCTTCAGACTGACTGAAAGGAAAGGGACTCGCTCGCCCTCCAATCCGCATGTGATATCGAGAGCGCGCCGCGATAGAATCAAAATGCTCAATGTCACCTCATTCATTTTACCATCACACCTCGCCTCATTGTTCAGTCGTGACGCGGTGTTGTATGTTCAGTCGCTCTCTCTTCTCGCACCTAGATTATTCTGTTACACTGTTTCTTTTTTTGTTGTTATTAAGTGATATATTATCTAGCAAACTGTGTGACCTCTGGAAAATGTTGAATTAAAGAATACTATACACTTTTTGGTGGGATATTTTATCTCGAACTGACGCACATAATATACTTTCACTGATCCACACATGCCCAAAATTACAACAGTCCCTTGTGGGATGGGTAAGATAAGCGGAGTTTTGTAGAGAATCACTAACTTTGTGCACAGGTTTCTGTGTTCTCAAATTGAGCAACTACTTTTACTGTCAGAAGACAATATTGGATGATTTAATGGATCATAAAAAAAAGCTAGAAGCAGTAGGTCCATGAAATATTTTCATTTAATAACTTAATTGATGTAGTATAAATTTTTGATCACACATTTCCTCCCCAGAAAAAAAAATAAAAAATTAAACATTGTAAGAATTAGATTACATACATAGGTGTTGGAAAATTTGATTCCAATGTTCACTCGGACATCCTGTCATCTTCCTCTTCATTTACACTCCTAGTCTCTGACTGATGATGGTCATTTTTGATAGGTCCATTTTCAATACTCTGTTGCTGCTGAGCTTGCTGAGCAGTCATCTGCTCCATAACCTCATGATTGTAGGTTGAATGCAACATAAGAGCAAGTACTCCAGATCGATTCGCAAGTTTATGACGCAATTGACGTTCTTGCTCCATCAATTCATCCGCCCGCATGTACTGCAAAGAATTAAACTTGAAGATTTTCTCACCCATATCGAATGCTCTCCAGCAAATCTAAAGCTTATGACTTACTTGTCTAACACGTTCCATATCAATCTCAGCTCGCCGTAACTTTTCCCAGCAGTAGTGTTTGACGCAGTGCTTCTTGGGGGCACGACAGAACTCACCAGTTAAGGCAAAGACATTTGTAACTAGGGGACAGCCACATACCTGAGAAGGAATAATAACTTTATATTTAAAATTAAACTTATGAATACTCTCAATTCAAGAAACAAACCACATACCTCATGATCTCCAACTTTAGGATCTTTAGAGTGCTCAGGACACAATACACGGAGCCTCTTACAATACATGCCAGTAATGGGATTGAAATTATCACAAAACATGTTATTTCCTTCAATAACAGTTTTATATACAGACCCAAAAGAAGATTGACTTTCATACTGCAAATAATCAGATTGTTATTAAATATTTTGTGAAAACCTTTTAGTAATTACACAAAAATAAAATCCTTACTTTGTTAAAGCATTTTTCCATGTGCCGAACAGCAGTTCGAGAATGTATTTCATGGCCACATGTAATACAATACATATACATTTCACTTTCTTCTTCCATATCATCATCATAATGCTCATCAACTGTTGCTTTTTCAGCTCTCTCTATAACTGCATCTAATTCCTGAAAAATATTTTGAATATTACCAAAATGCTACATGTTTTCATTTTTATAGAAAGAATAGAATGCCTAAAGTTTTTCAATTACCTTGTGGCGTTTTTCCAATTCTTCAAGGATAGACCTTACTTCTCGTTGCTCTCGTCTAACTTTTTCAAGATCTTTCTTGTTTTGATTTTCAGCCTCACATGGGGAGAGTGCCCACTCTTGAATTCTTTGTGGCAAAATCTGAAAGTGAATATTGCAGTTGACCATTTTAAAAATGAGGTTATTTCTTAATTTTATATTACAGATACAAAATTACAAAATTCGAGCATCACCTGATATACCCTGGCAGCAGCCAGTTTCAAGCCACAATCATCAGAGCAGTACTTGGATCCTGGCCTGGAATGCCTAATACATTGAGGACCATAACATTGACGAGGACCTTCAGGAGCATTGGGAACTTTCTCTCCGTCTGAGGAGGAATCCTTTCGTTTACGTCGCTTCTCATGAACGACTGGTGGCTTAGAACGACGGGTTGACTGTGGGTAAAATTAAAATAAAATTATAATATTTGATGATATACATATATGACCTAGATAATTTAAAGACACTTACAACACTAGTGCACACTCTTGCCAGACATTTGCCTTTATGCCTTCCTGGACCACCATACTTGCGCATGTCACGACACATAGAGCAACGTCCACAGTCATCAACTCTGTAACATCCCATACAACTTCCACAGCGATAACTCTTGGGTTTTGATGGTTCTTCTGTAATTAAAAAATAATGTAACCCACATATGCATACATACTTAAGAATTAAATGAGAAAACACAATGCTGAACTTACTAGGAGTTGGATAGGGATCTCGCTTTTTCTTCGGTTTCTTCTCCCTCTCCTCGTAAGAGTGAGAGGGAATATATGCATCATCTCCGTCTCTTTGATACCTATCCTTGTAATGGTCTTTTTCTCTCTCTCTGTGTCGCTCTCTGTCTTTGTGATCATGCTTATCAGCTTTTTTGGGCTTGAACCTTGTCACAAGATCAGGATCTTCTTCTTTACATCTCTATGGGGAAAGTGAGTAATTTAGCATGAAACATACAAGATGAAATGAAAATACAATAAAATTAAGGAACAGAATTCAAATACTCACAACACAATAATACTGTTCGATATATTTTGCATCCTTTTCAGTGATGCCTATGCAGTCACCATGGTACCATTCTTCACAGTTGTCGCATCCTCTGAAATAGAATTTATAACGTTGTGAGTAGCTAAATGTGGCAGCTGTATACAATGAGAAAAGATTTGGAGACAGTTGAACTGACACAAATACCTACATCATGAACCTGTTAGAATCTGTAGACCGGCAAACACAGTATTGCCTATCTTGTTTTAGTAACGTAGCAATTTTTGATTTACGTTCAGGAAGCATAAACTGTTTGGCGATTTCTTCTTGCTGCAACAAAAGAGACCAAATGAATAAACTGACATTTAATATATAGGCTACATTCATACAACTTTTTGATAACGTACAAAATGGAGAAAACCGAGTTTCAATTATCAAAATAATCATCACACAATGTGACACTAAATTAAAAACAGTGCACAGCACAAATATCATACATCTACTGTAATACAAAATTAACCAAATTTTCTTACTGAAAGTCCTCCGAAATCTTTGTCAGCCATGGTTGATATAAAAATATACAAGTAAAATCAATAAAATAGCAGAATAAAATGATAAATATTTGCTAAAAGTCAAAATTTGGTTAAAAGCTTGTGTTCTTGGTCTCTCGTCTGCCTGCCCTTGTTTTGCTAGCCTTCTATAACGCGAACGCGACTGGCTGGACTTCGGAACTACCAACATATGCAGTGTCACAAACTTCTTGCCCATAATATAGTCGAGATTCGTAAATCTACATTGCCTATGGTGTTAAATTTCGTATTTGATGGTCTCGAATTATGTAACTTGGAATTTGGCTAAAACTCAATGAATACTGCAAAGCCATCAGAACATTGGTACGAACAAGGCACAAAATTCCCGCGAAAGTTTGAAAGTTTGATCGCAAACTACAACATTCTGGTCCTCCACGAACCTGGCCATGCTGCTTCAAAAAACCGCCCAGTCTGTTTTTCTTTTATGATAGCTGAAAATCACAGTTGAAATTTGTCTGCGGGGCGGGAATATATTTTAAAAAAGTACTACTGTGAATAATGGTGCGATTTCCAGATTCCGCGTCTAGGAACGGAGAGATGCGAGTTGAACAACAATAGCTCATCTTCTCAACTTTAAGCATTTGGGTCTGACCCTGACCGCTAATTGTCCGATGCGAGAAGGTGTCTCTTCTCACCTATGCTGCTGCTGATACGTTGTTGTTTTTTTTCACTCAGTCACCGCCCGGCCCGCTTGCTAGGGGCTGGCTGACTCCCGACCATGACGTCATCAGCGCAAATCCGACAAGAAAACAAAGTGCTGAAAGGAAAGGGACGTCTCTGATCCGAGTCGATATGACAGCCTCGGTTTGCCTCGGTTCTCCAGTCAGTCCAGTTCCAAGCACCCAAGCGACCAGACACTGCCTGACACCTTCGCCACGCACGAGTGATGTTTTGTTGTGTGACAGAGAACTTACAAGCACGGATAACCAGTAGGGGTATCTTGTGCGAAGAGGACCATGTAATTTTGCAAGTAAGTATTGCAACGCTCCTAGAGACACTGTGAGATCCATCCTAATAAGACGTTTGCGTTGGTCCGAAACTTCAATAACACGCGTTGCGGGTTCCGTATTATTTATTTTTAATCTTAGAGCGGGTCCTATTGATTGTCAGATCACTTACCTCAGAAGAGTACGGACTACTCGAGGAAGAACGGTAGGACGACATAACTTATCCAGGCCCTTTGGTAGCTCCACAGTTATAACTGATAACCATTACTTGTGGTTGTTGGCTGGTTGCTTTGCGACAACAGGCCTATTCTCGCTCCGTTCACTGCGCAGCTCAGGCGTTTTGCATCTGACATCCACCTCCCCATTTCCCATTCCCAAATACCTCTGTCCGCTTCCCGCTTTCATTGCCTCTGCATGTTTCTGCCTCTAGCTAAGTGAGTCACTGGTCACTGTGTAGTGACGTGTCAGATTTACACACACATACACACAGTCGTTCTTAGAATTCCCTTCACCTTCGATTGGTCCAAGTAAACCACATTACACTTCCAAATTAAATGACATCGTTTATGCAGTTGGAAATTAATGACTTCACTGCCCCTTTAATAAAATTGAACAAAACATATGAAGACGCGAATGGAAAGTCCTAGGGATAAAACAGAGCAGACACGCAGTGGTGCTCCGCGTTCATTTGTTCCAGTACCCGTGCTAATCCTTGTCGCGTGTTCCTCAGGCCCAGGATGCTGCTGTGGCTGCTGGCCTTGTGTGCCTGGAGCTGTGTGCAGGCCGTGCAGGCCGCCAGTCTGAGGGGGGGCGGCTCTAGGCAGGGCGGCCAGGGCGGCCAGGGCGTCCCCATGTCGCCGTGCCCTGCCGTGTTCCGCTACGAGCGCCGCGGCGGCGGCTGGGTCGGGGTGGTGACGGTGCCCGCGCCCCCCACCGACATGCCCCTCGTGCTGCGGGTCGACCTGGCCATCAGGGCGGCGCTGACCACGGTGAGTACCTCCTCTTGCTACGACACCCCGCACACACACTCCACACGCCAGCCGGCCGTCATCCGCTGCTTATTGTCTCGGCCCCCAGAAGTACGCCGGCACGCTGCAGCTGCAGGAGGGCCGCAAGCCGCTGCTGGCCCGACTGGCGGCCGGGGACCGCCGCGCCGTGCGCTACACTCTGCGCTTCCCCGCCGGCACGCCGCTGCCCGGCGTCACGCGCGTGCACACGATGGGCAAGGACCTGTGTCGCGTGCCGGGGGACGCCAGCCTGGGGCCGGGCGTGACCACCACCATCAGCCTCGAGCACTCGGTGCGCCCCGAGCCGCTGACGGAGCCCGCCGCCAGCCAGGAGCAGCCGCCCGCCGCCAACCCGCGCCAGGGCACCGTCAAGCTCTTCCTGCAGACCGACGGCGACACTGCCGCAGCCAGTACCGCTGCAAGCGACGCGTCTGCCTCGAGCGACGACGACGATGAGGGTGAGTGAATCACTGGTCATCCAGAGTGTTGAGCTGGCCGTCTGTGCCGTGAGGTGGTGTAGTGATGAGACGTGTTGTGCCCTCGCAGTGTGCGGCAGGCCGGTGCATCACAGGCTGCTGGTCGCGGGCGGCGGCGCCTCCTCGCCCGGGGATTGGCCCTGGCTGGCTGCAGTGTTCGCCACCACTGCCCTCGGCCTCGAGTTCCACTGCGCGGGCAGTCTGGTCTCCGCCGGCCACGTCGTAACGGGTAGGTCGGCCAGGCCGAGTCGCCTAGCATGCACCTATATGTGTCGCGGCTTGCAGCGCCCCGCCGCACTACAGTAGGCCTACTTGTTGTTCCAGCGGCTCACTGCGTGCACCGCCTCAGCCCGGAGTCCCTGCTCGTGTACGTGGGCCGACACAACGTGCGCAAGTGGACCGAGCCGCAGGCGCAGGCCAGAGAGGTGAGTGGGACGCGGCGGGGCGGGGCGGGGCGGGGCTTGACTCTCGATTGACCCGTCGTGTGGTCGACGTGTTCCAGGTGGATCAGATCCACGTGCACCCGGACCACCAGGCCGTCAACTACACCGCTGACGTGGCGGTGCTGCAGCTGGTGGAGCGCGTGGCCTACGACTGGTTCGTGCGCCCCGTGTGCGTGGACTGGACGGGCCCCGACGCCCTGGAGCCCGTGGTGGGCAGGGTGGGCACGGTGGTGGGCTGGGGGCGCGACGAGCACGGCCGACAGCTGAGCACCGAGCCCCGCGCCGCCCGCCTGCCCATCGTGTCGCAGGAGATCTGCCTGCGCAGTCGGCCGGAGTTCCTGCACGTCACTTCGGAGCGCACCTTCTGCGCGGGCTTCAGGAACGGTAAGAGTCCCTGCCCTCTTCTCCTCCGCAGCGCTGCACAGTGGGCTTACGGTCGTCGCTAACATGCAGCGTCCCTGTTGACCAGGTTCCGGGCCGTGCAACGGGGACAGTGGCGGCGGCCTGGTGCTCCCCGCCGACAAGGCGAGTGCTGGGCCGTGGTACCTGCGAGGGATCGTCTCTCTCTCGCTCATGGACGACGAGCGGCACACGTGCGATCTGCGACACTTCGTCGTCTTCACAGACATAGCCAAGTTCCGACCCTGGCTGTCCGCCCTGGTGCGGCCGGCGCGCAGGCCGGCGCGCCCCCCTCCCGTCGCCACCAAGACCGTCGAGAGTCAGACTGACCTGGACGATCAGCCCATTTGGGACTCCGACCCGCTGCCGAACTGAGAGCTAGCCAGAGTCCAGACAGCCCGAGTACATCGACAAGCTTCCAATAGGAGGTGCAACTATGTTGTGATAAATGTAATACAACCAGTGACAATAGATAGATTTATGGTTAAGAGGTTTTGTTTTTACAAAGTAAAACTAAATTTTACAAAATAATTTTGCTTTAAGGAAATGACTGCACTTTAAATTTACGATGGAAATGTATCAGCGTACATTGTAGTAATTGGGATGGCCTTGGAGATGAATACGGAGTTGAATTAATAGTAAAACAGAAGCTAATCTGTAAGTATTATAGAGGCCTCTACTCCGTAATAGGGGGATGAACAAAAGCAAATAAATATATAATTTTCCATGCTTTAAGGAAATTGTTTTAATGACGGCCCAAAAAAATTCCACAATAAAAAACATCAATACAAAAAAAAAAGAAAAAGGAGTTCCATGGTCATACAAGTACACTAATAAGAGGAAATAATCAGTACAATTTACCAAAAACAGTTAGTCTTTAAAGGAATGCATACATAGACAATGCATGACGCGCACACTGTACCTCCATCAAGGATGCAATGAAGTCTCTTGCTTATGATCTAATGTAAATCAAAACATCAAATGACATCATTCTTTACAGAAATGAGAGGGTGGGACTTTAGGGCATCACAAATAAACACAGCATAAATCGCTTCTTAAAGATAGGCTTTGTTCAAAATACACACAGAATATTAACCCACTTTAACTAAACTCCCTCAAAAACTTGTGAACTTGAATGCAAATTTAGGCACAGTATTATACAACATACACACACAAATGGCACTGAATACAAATGCCTAACTACAAAGTAGGAGACCTTTAACTACAACTGAACCGGAGCACAAACAACTGACTAGAAGATGTGCAAGAGAGAAATGAAAAAAGGGCATGGATTGAAAACGTCCCAAAACATACAATAGACCTTCTGATGTCAAGCTTTTACCCAAATAAAAAAAACAAAACACATTCATTGATAGAAATCTCCAGTCTGCGGTCTTGCAATAGCTACTTCATTTCACAGAGTAACATTTACAAAACAACATGAAAATGGGATGATCACAAAAATATAACATTCATAACTAGCAGTTTTCAGTAACAAACAAACAAAAGTTCAGAGTCAATTACAAGATCAAATCCATTACAGTGCCTTTAAACAAAACTTTTAAAACAGTAATACATAACTTCAAACAAAAACACATAACATCCAGTAAGGATTTGTGCAGCATAACACTACTTTCCTAGTCTACTAGGCTACTTCCCATTCATATAAGCACTTGAAAGTCTATGAGATTCTCTTACTCAGAACATTTTTCGGCAATTTATCAAACAGTGTTTCCTAAAGAGATTGTTCAGTGCATCATAAGATGCACAAATCTGATAAATGAGCAGAATGAGTCAGTCTCGATCAAATCAGTACAGAATAAAACAAAACTGAAATAGATATCACGTTCTTAGGAATCTTAAGCACAGAGATTCCTATACAAATTTCTGGTCAAATTCATTATTGATATTAAGTTACAAAATACTACCATAAAAAATTCAAAGTTATCTTGAATAGGATTAAGAATACTTGTTAGAAAATGGCTCAACCAGATCTTGTGAGCAAAAATTACTGCGCTTGTATCAAAATAAAGTGCAATAAGGCCGATATATCAGTACACAAATATCTTGGACTATGACCTATACATAAAGTTCAAAGCAGAGGTGAAAAATATATATTACTCATACAAAGTTGATTATGTTTGAAAAGTGCTGGACAACGCAGCATGTCAGAGAGCCAGGAGATAAGAATAGACTCTTACAAACATATTAAGGAAAAAGTTAAGGGTCACGAAAAGACAACCTACAACTAGGAATAAAAAATACTGATTAAAGTTAAATTGAGAAAATCACATACTTAACAAGTGCTCTCTTTACTGACACAATTCTTGTTCTGTGTTGGTGTTCTAACACCGTTTGTATTTCATTAGATTTAGAATTTAGATTTGATGTTACAATTTTTGTAGCACTAATGAGATCTGCTGGTAGGAGCATTATGATTCACTAAGTTCTATGATTAAGAAAAGGAGTTGGGAGACAAAAAAGGTAAAAAAAAAGGTGTACTAAGATTTCTATCCTGATTGAAAACAGCAAACAAACTGCCAATTACAATTAGCAAACGCTGTTCAGCTGGCTCACAATTTTCTCACACGTCTACAATTAACTTCTGTTACTTAGAAAAAATAACAAGAAATAGAAAAAGGAAAGAACATTGGTAAAGGCAAACTCAGCAAAACCATACAATAAAACTAAATAACAAAAACAAAAGTAAAAAAAGCTGTAAATCTTGATAACAAGATTTTAAGACGAGAGCCTGAAATTGATAGCGATAAGAAAGCCATTTGATAATGTCACTTAGCAAAACAGGATTAAGGACAACTAACTTTAATGTGTACTGTGCACACAAACATAAATTTAACCAGCACAGATTTTGAAAAAGATTTCTGAGCAATGTGGTGATGTTATATTTCTACTGTAATCTGAATTCAATGAAATACATTTTCTAGTACATATCATGTATTCCATACCTTTAAACAAAACACTGGTGCCTCATCAGGTGTTGTTGCATCCAGTCCTTTTTTGTGGTTAAAAGTAGAAGCGCAAAATAATGTTATCCAAGACTACAGACCTTTTTTGCTTACTTCAAAGACCATAATTGATCAAACACAAACATCTATTAGTCTACATTGCTTATATCATATAACATAAAAATCTGTTTCCTCTTCATGACAAGTCATTTCTTGCTCAAAATGTATAATACTTAACATAATTAGCCAAAGAAGAAGAATATAGTTTCAAAATAATAAAATGATCTTTCGTGAGCTATATTTAGCACTAAACTCTCAAGAGGAAGTGGATGCCTTCCTCCAAAGATTTCTGTCAGCCTTCACCGGATGCAAGCTTCCGCATAATATG
This sequence comes from Aptinothrips rufus, assembly GCA_902196195.1. NCBI lineage: Eukaryota > Metazoa > Arthropoda > Insecta > Thysanoptera > Thripidae > Aptinothrips > Aptinothrips rufus. The sequence continues at coordinate 23,936 of CABIKL010000057.1, read as the reverse complement.
GGTTTGAGAGTGCTTCATCAAATGGTCTTTGCGGAAAAAAGATTTGCCACAATCAGCGCATACATGTTGTTTATCACCAGAATGTAGGACTCTGTGTCTCGTCAGATGCTCATTCCGTTTAAAAGCCCTCCCACAAGTTTCACAAGAAAACGGTCTGTCTTGGCTGTGGGCAGTCATATGAGCATCAAGATGTTCTCTTCGGCGAAAACTGGTCCCACATTCCTTACACACATGACGTTTGCCTAAGGAAACTCCGTGAGCTAGAATGAAATAATTTAAAGACATTAAAATATATTGTTTTTGAATACAAAGGTTCTAAAAGAAAATATTCTTGAAAGATTGCTTAAAAGACATTGTTACCTTGAAGATGTATTTCGAAAGCAAGATGATCTGCATAAAACAAATTGCATTCTGGGCAGGAATACAATTTGGCACCATCTTTGGCTGTCATGACCTGTACTGGACCTGCCAAGTTGGATGTGAGAGGAATCAATCCCGGACGCTTCTGCAGTTCAGCTGGAGTCACCGAGCTCATAATATTTGGTGGAAGTACTATTTTCTTGCGTTTCCGTCCGCCCGCTCCTCCTCTCTGCTCACAAAGAATTTAAAAATAAAAAAGGATGAATAAGCTAATATTTGATAGACATTTCTTAAAAAGTGTTAAGACAGCATGGTCATAAATTTGAATAGGTAAAAATCTGGACATTACCTGTTCATCTATGCAAAGATCACTATCGCTATCAGATCCTGAATCCGCAGTGTTTGTCTGACTATCAACTGTTCTCTGTATACCATCAGCAAGTTCTTGATGAGATTTATTGTCAGTCTGCCGCCCAGTTAAATCTTCAGGCTCATCTTTGACAGTATTCCATGCTCGTCCTGTAGGAGCCAAACGCTGCCCCTCTAGAGAAATGATACGAATTTTAAAAAGATAGTTATTTAATCTTTCAGGGGTTTTCTTGGCACACATTGACCACTCATAATTTAGGACATTAAAAGCTCAGGCAAACTACTTCATTCACCTTCAGCAGTAGATGGATAAGCAGGTTGTGTAGAGTACACAAGAGACTCTGGAGCGACTGGAATACGTATGTGTTCAGTTCCAACACTATAAGTCCACGGGGTACCATAAGGTGCCATGCGTCTGCAAAATGAGTAATACAATTTTAACATTCACAAAGGATTAAAATAATGCAAAATTACTTAAATAAACATCTCATTAGCATACGTGATAACAGTTCCAGGCTGCTCCTGCCGTTGGAAAGAGGTACCATTAGAGGTACCATTGGTGTTGTTACCAGGCGTATCATTCTGGTTGCGCGAGTACTGGATTGCACCTTCTGCAGTCTGCAGATGGTTCACTGATGGTTGCCAGTGGCTAGGGCTATCATTGCCATGTTGAGGAGAGTAATTTGCCATGTTCAAAACTGAAGAGTTTTCGGCTACAATACAAAATTAAAATGATGATCACTTAATTGCTAAATTGAAACACTTCAACAATAACACAACCAAACTCAGATGTGTTAGAGAAAATAACGCTCTCTTAATCCTCTAAGCTAATACTGAAGCCAACAATGAATAGTGAATTCCCAAGGAAAACAAATATTGAATGATTCATTCTATGACGAAACTAAAGGAACATTAAACGAATGATACCTTAACCTCTCTCCCGCAATGTGAAAAAGAATCTGCACACAAATAATAGGGGCTCTAATTTGAACTGGAGTATGTCACAGCCTAAAATGACATATTTGACGTACGAAAGGTCAAAACTTTCTTACTTTGAATATGTATGCACCACAATACTCAATTCATTTCAACCACATAAACATTAATGTTGTTGTCCCTCAGCGGCGCTGGGCAAGCAAGGCGAGGAGAGGGGAGGGAGGAAAGGCAGGAGGAGCGTGCCTTTGTACCAACTTAATACAACTTAACTTTGCACGGGTAAGCAGGGCGATCCTCTGAAAACGTAACATCAACGCTTACAATTGAAATCCAAATCGAATCCAGACGTCTATTTACCCCAATCATATTTGTTTTGTAACATTTTTGTTGATTAATCCTCGTTGTTAGCACATTGGACAAGGTGCATCACCGCATCTCTTTCAAGTTCCCTGCTGTCTCTTTCCGCTCCGCGGCAACCTACATTTGGGACGCACACGTAACGAACTAAGGTGAGGGAAAATGTCCATCCTGAGAAAGATACTCGGTGCAAGAACGATACTCGGTGTTAGAAAGACTTAAAGGCCGGTACTCGGTCACTCAAGGTCACTCCCCAATCTGCTAACGGCTTACCGTAGGGTGGCATGGACAAGGGAAGGCCCTAATTGAAATCACATTTATTTGCTCGCTATAATTTTGGGCCATGCGAGTACGTGTCTCTGAGATGAATATGAATTCAAGATCTTGCCTCTTAAATCTCTTCCTGGATGACCGCTACCTAATTACAACATTCTACATGTGCACTATTCTTGTGATTGTGTAATTTTTTTTCCTTTTTGCAGCATCATACGACCCTTAGGTACACAGGGGCTATCTCCCACTTGTTTAAATTCTAAAGCCATAGTACCAGGCCCTGATTTGTAAGTATTTTCCTGGTGTTCTAGAATGATTACTTTTGTTAAACAGTTTGATTCGACTTCTCATTTCATGTGAGATACTTTAATCAAATTTGTGCCTTTCATATTTTGTCATCAATGATTACATTTCATTTTTTAATATCAGTTAAAGTGCATTTTGTGTTCTTGGATTTCAGTGCATTTTACTGTCATCTGATGATGGAAAATGAGATCAAATCAAACAAAGAGAGTTTCAATTAATATTATTTAATCTAATCCATGAAATAGTGTAGTACATAGGTCACACAGCAAGAAAAGAAAAATGTAGCAAGTCAGCATTAGATTCAGTCATTCCTGGGATGCACATAAACACAAAACATGAAGATGACAGATAATTAGAGAGAGTACAAGATAGTAGTAACATCACACCTTTCAAGCACAATAACGCCAATTGCTCATTCAATCACATTATCACAATACTAAACCAGGACAGTTACACACATATATACAAAAAAATAAATAAAATTACTTCCTCCCAGGAAAAATGAAGGGTGGCAACACAATGATAGACATTTAAGTATCTATATATATGATCATATATAACTGTGATTAAAGTGATTTTCATCCAACAAATCTCTGATTTAGCAGACATAATTAATAACAATTTGGTTTATAGCCTCCTATAAGACAATACTGTACTATGCTGTTTCTGCCTGCTAAGAAAACAGCTAAAACCTATTTCCTAAAGGTTGCACCAGTTTGCAACAAAATAAAGAAGAAAAGAGGAAACTAGCTATGATTGATAGGGTGCTTTCACAATAATTATAGTATTAATACAAGGAAGTACCCATGCCACACTAGCCAGTCTTTGTGTTACAAGAAATCTCCTCTTTGACAAGTCTTAATAGCTTAGGTAAAGTTGACAAATGGATAAAAATAAAAATTTATTGTAACACTATAAAAATTAATGGCGCACATGGTATTGGCATGGAATGGCGCAGAGCGTGGTATAGCATATTTATCATAAAAGCAGCTTTACAGCAAGAGAAGAAATACTATGAAACACATTGATTTGTTTAAAAGGAAAAGAAGGAAAGAACAGGGAAATGCTTGCCACGCTTAACCCAAGCTTTCCTATTCTATTATTACTATAACAAAGTGCTATCTACAATAATGCTATTTACACTATCCATTATGTTGGAGTTTTATCTTGTGGGGTTAGAGCAAGTACAGGAGGTTCTGTGCTTGCAACAGGTCTTGTAGAATCCATCACAACCATCATTTGCATGCGCTGTTCTGGATTTGGTCCATTACATTGTGAACAAATGTAATCTTCTTGTTCAGATATATCACCTTTGTCCAACCCCACACAATGCAAGTGGAACCAGAGCTCACATGCTCCGTCACACTGGACCCATGTGACTTCACTACCTGTGGGTCGAAGACAAGGCATTGCAGAACAGTCCTCATCTTCCTCTTCCTCCTCAGCTTCTGCTGCTGGCTTGTCAGCCGACACCTCTTGACTGACAGGACGCGCTGGCTTCTTTGCCCTTTTGGGTTTGGAGGCTCTTCTTCGACTCTTATCATCATCTGCCTTGCGCTTCAGACGCCTCTGTTTGTCCCTAAACCTTTCTAGTTCTTTACTCTTCATTTCTTGGCTAGCCTCTGCTTCAACTCTGACATCAATATCATCTGGCCCAGCAGCTGAACTATCGGCGTTGGATTGTGCATTACGCAGGACATTCCAGATAATTGAGGTTTCTTCAAGGTCTAATTCCATTAAGTCACCTTCCAGCATAAGGAGTTCCAGTTTGATTCGCATGTCATCTTGCAAGATGGTAGGTGATGGTTTTTCCTGTCTAGGAATTAAAGGTGACTTTCTGGGGTGTTTACTGGGGGACAGTGAGGAGGCAGCCGCATAAGTGTGTTCAGTCATTGCAGATGGGTTCACTGAATAGAGATCTTCTTGCGATAGCATTTTTCTCGCTCTTTCCTTCCAACCTAAAGCACGTTGACACAGGCTATGGACAACTCGGGCTTCAACCAATTGGATTCCAAGTTTTTGAATGCTGGACAGCAATTGAAAAACTGCTTTGAACTGTGGCCTCTTTGAGCGCTGGCAAACAGGGCATAGGAACTTGACTTGACGTGTTGTTACAGCTCTGATGCGATCTTCCATGGTTGGGAATGTCACTGAATCCATTTTCTCAGGAAGTGGGACACACCGAGCATGAAACCAATCATAACAAATTTCACACTTGACCATCACGCCTGCAAAAGGTTTTTTGCATATGCAGTAAGTTTTGTCACCAGCATCCTTCAGTCTCTTCTGTGTGTTTACTTCTTGAAGATCAAGGACTGCTGCTGTTTCATCTTGGACAGGATCCTTGATATCTCGTTTCACAGACACCCCATCCACACCAACTTCAGTCCGTGGAAGTAAAGCTTCAACAAGAGACAATGGAGAATCTCGGAACATAAATGTGCGAAATGTTTTCTCTCTCCATGCTCGAGCATTCCTGATGCGTTCCTCCCATTCTGCCAAACCAGGCGGTCTTGCAGGACAAGCCTGCCCTCTCAGGACAAGGGCCTCCACCAGCTCTAACTCTGGACCATCAGGAACAGCAGTGAGCTCTTCAGCTTGAATTTTCCATTTGGCTGCAGTCTTGACAGCATCTTCAACAGCATTCATTTCAGTAACAAATACTGACATTTCTTCAGCTTCACGATCCAAAGCTTCTAGTTTTTCAAGGTTTGCTTCCTGAACAGCTAAACGAGCTCGGTTCTGCCAGTTAAGAGCTCTGGACTCTAATTCAGAAAATTCTTCCAATAACTGTTCAATAACAGGGTTCCTGGGGGCTGGCAACTCATCACAAGCCACTATCAACGCACTCAGTTCATTGAGATCAGCAGCCACGGCATTTTTGAGGCGCACAGCCTTGTCCAACCATTCTTCTTGCACACAGAGATCACGTAATGGTGAAAGCTCAGTTAACTCCACATCCAAGTTAAGGCCCAGATCCAGAACTTCACGGATTTCCCTACCTCTTCTCATCTCAAAACAAGGTTCCTTGCTCATTAAAGCAGCTGCTTTTGTTTGAAACTCCTTAACTTTTTCTAACACGTCCCTGACAGCAGCAGCATCCCTCAGAATACATGGAAGTTCATCAATCTCCTCTACAAACAGCTGAAGCTCTTCCACAGTCAATTTTAACCTGGGTTCTTGAGAAGTCCTTGTTCTATTACGAGTCTTTCTGCCTCCTAGCTGAGATGCCACATTGGCACACTTTGCTGCTTCCTGTACAGACACCCTGAGTGCTTGCAAAAGCTCTGAATCAGGGAACTTTTTGTCTTCAGCCTCTTGTAATAATGCTTTAAATCCAGCAAGGTCTAATGTTTTTGGAGTATTGAAATCTAGAGCATCTTTCACAGCTGATACCCAATTGTCGAATGATTCTGCTCGTAGTTTAATATCTCTTAGCATGAGAGGAAGTTCATCAAGGGTATAGCGATACCACAAGGTGTGCTTTGCTGGTTCACAACAGCAAAGTGCAGAATAGTGACGAAGGCAAGCAAGCAGACGTTGTTGGCCTTTGGGATTCGCTGTGGGACAATCACATGTAACAGCTGATAAAAAGCATGTGGTTTTACAAACTTCACATTGTCTTTCATCATCAGGCATTAGTTCGAAATTCTTCCTTTCAGCTGTTCGAACACCCCATTCCAAAAGTGACTTTCTCAGTTTCTTCTCACTTTCAACCATAACATGCATATCTTTATAAGCAGCAGTTGCAACACCCAGTTCAAGATCTTTAGGGTCAGATGCCATTTTGCACACTAACTCATCATGTGAGAAAACACAGAACCTCCTCAGTTTAGAATAATGTGAAATGCAATCACGACCAATTGCTAACCAGTCAGCAGGTGCAAAGTTGACAGCTTCTGCAAAATTAAATCCCTGGTTGAACCCAGCATGATAGGCGCGTGGGAAAGTCACAACAAACTCACCAGCATGCTGATCAGTACGAAAAACTGGCACACCATTATTGACAAGAATATTGGGATTCATTATTGTTACCAGCTGATGGAGCAAGTCAGGTTGAGACTGGAATAATTCTGGAGCAGCATGCTTCATAGTCTCTTCAAAGGATTCAGCAGAACTGCCAGGTACGCCATACCATGTCTTAGGTTCACCCCAATGCAAGTAGTTGATGGAATAACTCCAATGATCTTCATTGTGCCAACAGAATGTAGCAAAACACATTCCGACATACATCCAAGGCACCTTCATGCCTGATATGTCTGCATTGATGTGTCCCAGGACTGAACCTTCCAAAATTGGAAGATTGTTGAGATTCCACTTTGATTTTGCGTATTCACAGGTTGTGTCTTTAGAGCATGTGGGGAAGCCAGATCCATGATCCATCGTATGTAGATCTGCACCATATTCAACAGTAACATCTTCATCAATCGAAGAAACTAGACGCCAAAATTCCTTCTCCACAACAGAAGTTGGTACAACATGCACAGGCATGTTGAAGTACTCTGATTTGAAGCGGTCAGCCATCTCACAGAACTGCTGCAGGCTGTATTCTCGCTGTGCTTGTTCGAATCCAAACGCTTCCAGTGGTTTACTCACCTCCTCAGCCAAGCACTTGGGGCATCTCCAGTCACCTTTAGGAATTTCACTCAAAGGAGGAACAAGGCAAAACGTGTGATAACTGTCATCACATCCATCACATAGAAGCATACTTTCTTCAGCATCTCCACGCTCGCATGTCCTGCAAACATATTTAGCTAAAGGATCAAATTCACTGTGTCCTTTCTTCTGATTCTTTTTTTTGGGAGATTGCTTGTCATTGAACCCCGCCATTTTAGGACCTGCGCCATAGAAAAGCAAACGGCGCAATTCTTTACTGTCTGGTGATGTTGATTCTGCTGCTTCTTTTACTGGGTCACAAATACCATAGCGTTTGGATCGCCTGGCTGATTTCTGACTGGCTGGTGGATCTATGGCCTGGCGGCTGGGTATCTGGTGTTGCTTGTATTCTTCACCTTCTTCATCTTCAGATTTGGGCTCTGTCTTGGCTTTCGTCATGGCTTCTCCAGGAGGATTCTTGCGAAATATGTCATATGGCCGCAAGATGCGCTCATAATGATGCTTCAGTAGAAGAGAGTGTCCTCTCTTTGCTGGGTAGCCCATTTTCACAGCTACTTCAATCCAGAACTGCTCCTGCTCACTTTTCTCCTTTTGCCTCACAAAAACTTCATAATCAGGGGACAAATTGACAACAAACTGATGCAAAGAATAGAGGTCAAGGGCTTTGCGATCAATCATAGGTATCTTTAAAGTTGACCCTTGGAGCTCCCAAAACTTGGCAATCTGGTCAAAAAAGTTCAGCTTCACACGGGTTTTTGCTTCCAGCTCATTGAGTCTTTGAATCCTGGGTGTGAACTTGAACTTGTCCACATCCACAGCAAAGGGTGGCTGCCAGTCATTTGGAGGTCTGATCTTGCAGATTCCAGCCTTCTCTGCAATAGGTCTGATTTTGGCTATGTATGCCAAAGGATCCTCAAATTCTTCTGGGGTCGGTTCAAAAACAGGAGCCTCAGGAGGAGAAGAAAACTGGAAATCTTCTGCGGGGACACTCTTCCCGGACTTCTCTGATACTTTGCTTGTCATGCCTGTAAAACACAACAAATGTGTCATTAAAATCTTTGTGATTGCAATTCATCAAGAACGGTTTGGGAGGAGACAAAATTTCTTATTTTCCTTCTCTAGAGAGAAAAAGAAGTTGAGTGCAACAAGAAAAGGAACTGAATGCAAAAACAAGAAAAAAGGAGTTCTTCAAGGCAAAGGCTGAAATTTATGTACAAACAAACAATGATATATGTTTTAAATTTTACTTTAATTTTTCAATCAAATTTAGAAGTAATTTGAAGCAAGTGAAATTAACTTGTGACAAGAAAAGCAACATGACTTAGATAGAGATCATTTTCCATGACATTGGACTTTGAGATATTCTCAACACAATTTCATCAATTTCGCTAAATTTCAACAGAAAAGAATTTAAGCAGAAATAAACTAGTATAAACAAAAACAAAACAGTTATCGGATAATGTAAGCTAAAGAAAATAATAACCCAACAAAAAATTTCTCTTGAAAATCAGAGTTGACAACTAGGCAAGCTCTGATTATCTTTGACCTAAATGCCCATAACAATTGTATCATTCTTGAACTTTTCCTCAAATACTTAGAAAGCCTAATTGAATATTGGAAGTTTCCTAATAAACAAATGTGCTTTTTGAAAAGGACCATGCTAACAAAGTAGCTCTTTCACAGGAGCAAATAAACAGTGAGATTTGTTATCATTCATTCATTTAACAAGAAAATTCTCAATACACAGATGGTCAAGGATTTCATGTAACTATTTCCTACTCCTAAAACCACCCTGAATAAAATGTTGTATACAATAACCTACTTGCACTGATGAAGAGCTCTTTTCACAACAAGATGCCCGTCTTATGCAATGTGGGCCCTACATTGGTGCTCATGCTCCTCAATACAACTCCAAATCTGTCAAACGGGGAAAAAACGTCAGAAAGCACTAATTTGGGCACAAAACATGATATAGGACGAAACAAATTGTAATTACATCCAATGAAACTAAGAAAACTAGTCTTCTCGTGACATTTTCACGAGCCTCATGTCCGCAGCGTAGGACACATCGTGTTTCCTCCCATTAAGCATAGGCAACCGTAGCTGCACTCAAAACGATAACCGGAATCCCCTCCAGACTACTAGCGGAGGTATGAATTTGATAGCAAATAATAGCAGACGACGGAAAAAAGTTTTCTGTCCAGAAAACAGTTATTTACTCTTGACTCAAGACATAAATAATGACCGGGATCAAATTAAGTGAGCACGAACTCAAATCTCGCTTTACCTTGATCAGCACTTTGTCCTGTTGTCGGACTTCTAAAATGCAGCCATGAACCACTAAAACTGATGGCTTAAGAGCGCAAGAGCTATTACAAACTTCTCATTTATCTCTGAATGTTCTGATATAGTTCAGATACTGCTAATTTTGACACAAATGTACAATATTTGGGCATTTAAACATCTGGAGTAGAACTCCAGTAGCGATTGGTCTCGGGCGAACTACGCGCAGGATTGTAGGGCAACCGGGGAATAGAGAGAAGTCGAGCTTACCTTTTGATTTTCCGTTTACATTCTTTAACGCCTGGGGAGGCATGTTGTTCAGGAAGTCTGCATACCAATCTCAATCAAATTACATTGACTTTAACACTTTTAAAACCAGTTCGCGATACAGTACGTGAACGTGACAAACAACGAATTGATCATGGACTCGGTACCACACAGCCTTCACTGTCTACTGCTCGTGCGCAAGGTGAAAACTCGGGAGGAAAAACAAAACAAGTGTTTGTGTACGATCGAGAATAACAAGGCGCAGCCAGAGCATCTCTCTGCAAATTTGGCCGTAAATTTGTTATTTGTTTAGATGTTATAGATCTGCATTTCTTCCAATGATTATCTCGTGTGTGAGTATCTGGTACGAAACGCAAGTAAGTTGTGCTTTTTGATTCTTGACGTGACAGCGAGAAGGAAGTCACTTGTTCGACTCATGTGATTACCTATTACATCGTAACCTTGGTGTCAACATATTAGGTTATTTTGTTCCTTGTGTTTGTAATTACCTGTCATATGAGTAAATGTAATATTCCTGATCAATTTCCCAACAATCACTCTGTGATGATACAACCTCAAAATTCACGCCTGTCTATGACCTGCTCTCACCGCATTTATAGTCGCTTTGATTGACACCTTTTCAATTTTTTTTCAGATGAAGACCAGCCAAGGTGGCCTCTTCGTGTAGGAATTGTATTGGCCATGGCATGGCCTCACTCGCTGCCTGCCTGCTGGCAGGCCTTCTGGTCTGCGTTCCGTTCATCCACGCAGCTGCGCAGTCAGCACCCTGCGACAAGTCACGAAAAGTATTCACGGAGTCTTGGGGCATTGTCACTGATGGCCCAACAGGCTTTAACTACACTCAGGATTCTCACTGTGAATGGCTCATCAAAGGTATGAAAGTATTGGAAGACCAACAATACAGTTTTTTGAAAGAATTTCATGTATAATTCTTGTATCTTCACTTATTGTAGCAAACAGCAGCCAGCAGTTCATCACACTCAGCTTCAGATCAATGGGCACAGAATGCTCGTATGACTATGTATTTGTCTATGATGGAAGCTCTTTTAACTCCCCTCTGCTGGGCAGTTTCAGTGGTAAAACGGAGCCTCAACAGGTTACGGCCTCATCAGGATTTGTGAGTGCAACCACTTTCCTACTTTAGTTACTTTATAACTGTTCATTCCATTTTATTTTAACATATCTTTTTTTCCAGATGCTAATATTGCTGTATTCTGATACAAATTATGTATTGGATGGGTTTCGGGCAGAATTTTCTGTGACTGATTGTCCCCGAAATTGCTCTGGGCATGGCCTGTGCGTTCGCCATGCATGTGTTTGTGAAGGAGACTGGGGAGGAAAAGATTGTGGAGTTGAGCTCTGTCCTGATGACTGCGGCTATTCTTCAGGAAGAGGAGTGTGCAAAGCAGGGCGTTGTGAATGTGCAGCTAATTACACAGGACGGGCGTGTTCTTTGCACAGAGATGATCCAGAAGGAAACAGGTAATTTTAGTTCTGATCCCTTGGCTACTGCATGAAAGACGTCATTGCTATCTATGTTCTGAGAATTTCTTCTAATTACAGGTGGCATTTACTTTCTCATTCTGAGGGTGGCTTCACTGTCAGAGCTGCTCACTCAGCCGTATATATAAGAGAAACCGATTCATTATATGTATTTGGTGGGTTTGACCTGAATAATGTGCTTGGAGACTTAGTAGTTTATCAATTTAAATCAAGTCAGTGGGAGGATGAGTCTGGAAAACAGATTGGTAAGTGTCAATAGTTGTGTCTTATACTGTACAAGTTCTTATGTGCATCTTCTCACATTTCCATTTTTTATTGACAGAGGGTGCTGCTTCATGGTCTGCACCTCTTGATCCTCACACGTTAGCAGATGTCTTGGAACAAGTGGGTCAAAGTGGCGAGGAGAGATGGGGCTTGAGACCAAAGTCATCGTTTTTGAGAAACTTGCTCTTTTCTGTTGCTGATAATGCAACATTGAAGGTTAAACACCGCTCTGCTCAAGAAAAGGGGCCGCACCTTGCCCGCATTCCGAGACAAGCCACCACGCTTAGAACAATTGAATCAAGTTCCACTGAAATACCTCCATTATCAGTCACTGAAATTCCCTCAGACACTCCTGAAGCCTCTGAAATACCCATTGAGATAGATGCAAGTGAGGCTGAACAACCAGATGCTGGACATGAGGCAGAATTTTCCACATCTGTGCCACCAAAACTCACTTATCCTAAGAGACCAGCTCCGAGATATGGTCATGCTTCATGCAGGTATTTAGATTTTACCATAAGTTATTTTGCACTCTCAATGCAGTTAAAAATAGTTTGAAGTCAAATATTGTGTGTCCATGTTTTCAGATGTGATGAGGGAATGGCACTGTATGGTGGGAAGTTATCGGATGGCTCTCTTTCTGATGAGTTATGGCTGTACAATGTCCATTCTCGAGCCTGGTCCCTGCGGGCTTTACATTCCAAGGTACAGCCACCTAAACTTACACGTCACACTCTTACATTAGCAGGTGACTACCTTTACCTGTTTGGTGGCAGCACACCTGGAGGGGACTTCTCCTCTCAATTGTTTCGTATCAAGATTGTGAAAGGTATGTCGACATTTTACTCATTCATATCTCTTTCATCCTGCTTTGTAATAGTTCCAAGTTTTGTTTAAATTCTCTTATTTCTGTGACAAAGGTGCTGAACACGAGCAGTGGGAGTATGTTCACCCTCGAGGCGGCAAGGAGTTGGATGTACGAGTTGTTGCACATTCTACTGTATACCATGCCGCATCAAATTCACTCCTTGTTTATGGCGGAGTGGTGGCTGGTGTAAAGCGTTTCTCCAAACTCTCTGACAAAATGTTTGCCTTCCAACTTGATGCCCGTCAATGGAGTGAACTTCATTACCCAAGAGCACATCTTCCTGACACTTATGTTCCTCGTGAGAGGGCGTTTCATACTAGCACAATTATAGGTTCGTACTGAATTACTATTTAAACTTTCTTATTTGTTTAAGAAATTTGGTCTGGAAGATAAGTTGAATCTCTTATGTTTTTCATTGCAGGAAATTACCTTGTTGTATTTGGTGGATATTCTCATCGCCATAACAAGGAGGAAATATGTTACGACAGTCAATTATATCTTTATCACTTAGGTTGTCATACATGGGTTAATCATGAAGTTCTGGGATCACATCATCCAGGTTAGTTCGCTCTCCCATTCTCTCTGAAACTGTAAGTGTAATGAATGAAGAGCAAGTATCCATGTATATTTGCTGTTTCAGCATCACGCTATCCTAAACAGCAAGGAGTTTTTGCTCACGCTGCAGCTGTACGAAATGGAAATACTCTCTTAGTAGTAGGTGGTTATCATGGCAATGTTAATGCTGACTTGCTGGCTTATACGCTACCACCTATGCTCGCTAGTCGTGAAGGAGAACCTTATGAGCCAGACCAAGTTTGTGGAAGGTACTTCTGCTTTTCATGTGTTATGAGATTTACAGTGCTGATTATTTGGTTTCGAGTTGTCTTCTCTAAAGTGCAATCCACTCTATACCAGGCATCATGTTCGAGTGGAGTGCACGGCCAATCCGGAGTGCGGTTGGTGCTCTGCTGATGATGTGTGTTACGGAAGAACTGTTGGAGTTAACTGCACCACTAATCTTCAAACAACGCGTTGCCTTGGTGTTTGTCCGGCACTAGGTGACTGTCATTCTTGTCTTATTCATGGCAGTGCACCAACTGCTTCGGCAGCATTTAAGTTACGTTTGGGTCAATGCACTTGGTGCGTGCAGAATGCAAGATGTCACCACAAGGATGGTTAGTTCAGTTTTACATTATATTTTTTAAATTGTTTTCCAAAACTTAAGAAGTTTGTCTGTTATAATTTTAATTTTTTTTTTAAATTGCAACAGATAATTATGGTGTGTGTGGATTACGTGAAGATACTCCTTCAGAAGTACCAGGTTGGTGGGGTCCAAAAGGTACTGAAGTAACACGTGTGGAAGAATGTCGAGTACTAGACAGGCGCCCAGGTCTTACATTTGTGCAGTACAAGCATCCAGCTAATTGGTCTCAGCCAGACTTGGTACGGCAAAGATTACTGTAATGTAGGAATAACGTAACTTAAATTTATTTCCTTTGTATTAAGAATTTTTTTTCTTCTGAATTTGTAGGTCAGCATAATAAATGCCACCACTGTCGACTTTTCTACCGGCAGTGGGTGGTCCCGTTCAGAACCTGTTGGAGGAATCACTGCGCGTCTGAAAGGATCACTCCATCCTCCTGAGTGGTGGAAAGATTCTCATGAAACACTTCGAATGTGTGTTAGCTATTCATCTGCTACATTGCAAGTTGCCCATTTGAACTCCTCTGATTTACCCCCACATGCTCAATTGGTGAGAATTTATATGATTGTTAATTAATTCACAAGCATATTTTTTTTCTGACAAGTTTCACTTTTTCCCTCAGGAAATAGTTGGTAATTTGAGTGCAGAGCAGTCAGCATGTGTAAGTGCCACTTGGGCGCCCGGGAAACCGGTACTTCTTCATGATGGCATTTTTTTGGTTGACTTTGAATCGCGCAAAATCTTGGGGCCAGACATGCATCATCAGTCTAAAATGGAACTTCAGCACAATCGCAGTCAAGATAGTGCTAAGGTATTTAATTCTTTGATTTATTTCCCTTAAAGTCTGTCTTATATTCATTGCTGTTTGCCTGCTAGCTTGCTGTACGCCACAGCAACTCTGTGTAACTTGTTTATGAAATGATTTCTTCATATCATTTTCAGGTTTTTACCTTTGAGTACCTGGCCCCTTATGAAAATGGATCTTGTTGGCAGTACTCTAATTGTCTGGCATGTTTGACTGACTCTGCCTGTGGCTGGTGTGAAATAACTGCTCAGTGCTTGGATCGTCACTTAGATGAGACAGAAGCTTGTAGGCAGGAAGGTGCTGGTCCTGACGAGTGGCACTACCTTACTCTTCAACCATCAACCTGCCCCAACTGTTCTAATTACATTTCATGCGATGCTTGTGTATCATCTGGTTTATGTGAGTGGTGGACTGATGACGCTCGCTGTGCTCGTCGTGGACGAGCAAGTGATGCAGTACTAGACATTGCTAACTGTCCTGCCCCATGCCATGAGCGTGCCAACTGCTCACAGTGTCTGGAGGAGAGGGGTGTTTGCGTTTGGTGTGAAGCAACTCAGGTTGGTCTTATTTTTCAAAGAAAGGCTGGGCTAGAATATGAATATTACATTTGTAATAAAATAATTTCTTTTTTCTTTTTAACATACTCAAGTTTCTCTAAATTTATTGCTTTTGGTTTTATGAGCAGCTATGTGATAACATAAATATTCTTTTCTAGGAGTGTTTTTCATTCTCGGTTTACACATCCGAGTATCAGTTTGGCCTGTGTCGAGAGTGGTTGGATCAAGCATATCATGGAGTGGCTGCAGGACCATCTACTGCAGTCTCTGTTTCATCTGGGGGTGGGGCACAGCAGTGCAAATGGTGTGGCCGTCATACAAACTGCTCCTCTTGTGTGCACACCTTAGGCTGTGGTTGGTGCCATTCTGCTGATAATCCTATCTTAGGGGCTTGTGTTCAGGGCGATTTTACTCAACCACATCAAGGTATTAAATTCCACTAGTTGTGTGCCATGTGACACAAGTGCAATATATAGAATTATAATCTTTAAATTTTGTTATGTACATGTACCATTAATTCATAAATGTTTTTAATCAACCACAGAATCATGTGCAGCTGCCTTGGAAACTGAAGGTAGCTCTGTGGGTGAGGCACATTGGGCTTATGCACAGTGCCCTGATGTTGATGAGTGTGATCTTGGACTTCATGACTGTCATCCAGATGCAATTTGTACCAATACTCATGGGTCTTACTCATGCCAATGTAAAAGAGGCTTTATTGGAGATGGTCGAACCACCTGTACTAAAACGTGAGTGTACTCCTGTAACAGTTTTTATTAGTTAACTGAACCTTACTAAATCCTCTGAAACCTCAATGTAATTTTGTTTTTTTGCAGGTGCTTCTACAATTGCGTTCATGGCTACTGTGTTGGAGCTCCCGACTACTCTTGCAGATGTGATTTAGGGTGGACTGGTGTGGATTGCAACACGAACTGTAAATGTAATAACCATTCCACCTGTACTCGAGGAGTTGGTTTATGTGATCAGTGCCAAGACTGGACAACTGGGGAATTTTGTCAGTATTGTAGGTGGGTACACTCATGTTGCATTAGCTTTGCCTGAATATTGTTAACATATTTTATGTCACTTATTTACTTATGTGTTTCTTTTGTAATTTGTTGTTTCTAGGGCTGGAAGTTATGGCAATGCCACCTCAGGTCAAGGCTGTCATGGATGCAACTGCAATGAACACGGAAGTGAAGCATTAGGTGTATGTGACTTTCAGACTGGTGTATGTTTCTGTCAGGACAATACAATGGGAGACAATTGTGACAGATGTAAACCAGGCTATTATGGTGATCCCAGGTTAATGCTTTGAAAACCAGCATTGTAGTAATTCAACATTCATGTAAAGAACACATTTAATATTTTCTGCTCTTTTACTTACAGAAATGGGGGCATGTGTTATTATCAGTGTATGGCCCGAGGTGTTCTATCAGGCATCGAGCCTCAGGGATTGGGTAGCCGTCTTGCACAGATGAGTCCTTGGGAATCTAGACTTGGTGGACCACCGACTCGTGAATGCCTTTGGATTGTCAGTCCCTTCCACATGGATAATCGATCAGACAATCCTGCAAGGTACATTATTTAACTGAAAATGAAACATGCTATTTTAGTGCAGGATTTTATTGTGACTCTTAATTTTTGTTTCAAATATCAGCATCATCCAGTTGACCATTCATGAGGATATTCGGGTTCCATGCGAAGAAAACAGTGTCTATGTGTATGATGGACTCCCGGATTTTGTTTCATCTACTCCCAGCCATCAAAGTCATGTGCTAGGGGTATTCTGCAGCCAGGACACTACTTACCCAGTGACAGTAGAAGCAAGCTCAGGTTTGATATTCTATGTTACCCTGCTTATTAGTTCTTGTTGTGTATTTTATTGTCAAATTGGTGTTAACTATTTTTCTATATCTTTTTTCAAAGGCGTAATGACCATACACTACAAGCAGAGTGATGTTACTGATGGATTCAATGCAAGCTATGTGGTATTAGTTTGCCCTGATCACTGTCCAGCAAACCGCACTTGCGTCAATGGCCAGTGTGTTTGTCCTGATGACTGGAGTGGACCTCATTGTACTGAACCTTTGTGTCCGCATAATTGTTCGGCAGATTTGAAACAAGGAGTGTGTGACAAGGTATTATTTCCTAACACAAAATTTGATCTATTTTAAGAAGAAGTGAGGATGTTTTTAATATTTGTCCTCTTTTCTTTACAGAGTTACTGGCGCTGTGTCTGCAGCCCAGAGTGGGGCGGTGCTGACTGCTCAGTACGTTTGTTGCCCTCGTATTTGGTGTCCACTGAGCTATTCAACTCAGCTCATCTCTCAGAAGCAGGATCTCTTGCACATTGGCGAAAGATGTTACCTCGTCTTGGCCACACATTAAGTGCTGATCGTAGAGGTGCTCTGTGGATGTTTGGGGGATACTCATTATCACATGGACCTCTCAATGACATTAGACTGTTTGATACAAAAAATAACACCTGGATGCAGGTAGCTTTATTCTCTGACTTATCTTTATATTGATGTGTTTTCAGTTGCATATTTATTGTAAAATATGTTTTGTGCTCCATTATTTATTTACAGATTACTGTGGATTCCACGAGCGATGCCAAGATGCCAAGAGGACGTTATTTCCATGCTGCCGAGATAGTTCAATCACGACGTGAAATTTACATATTTGGAGGTCTTGGATCTCGGGAGGACGGTTTTAATTGTACTCTGAATGACACGTGGAAGTTTGTTTTAAAAAGTCAGCGCTGGATTCATGTGCAGGTATTTGAGAAAAAAAAGAAAAAAATTATTAGGGTTATTTCAGTAAAGCTATAATTATTGCAGAGCAAAATTTTTGCCACAGCCAAGAGAATTTTTGTTTAACACCGTGAAATTAACCATGTCCTTATTTTTCAATCCATATCAATGAGAATTTTTTTGCTTTTCAGTCCGAAATTGGACCGCCTCCTTTGTCTGGACATACCTTGACTCTGAGAAGAAATGGAGATGCAGAAACTTTGGTAATAATAGGAGGTTTCAGTCCATCCGTTGGATTTTTGGATGCTGTCTGGGAATTAAATTTGGAAAAAGAAACTTGGAGTGTATTAAATACCACCGGAGATCGTCCAATAGGTATGAAACTTTGACTTTTGACTGCCTATGTCATGTCTTTTTGTCTTGTCATCAAGTGGTAAAATATTCCCTCTATCACCAGGATTATATGGCCACAGCACAGTTTTCCATGCGCCTAGTCAAAGCTTTTATGTTTTTGGTGGATATATGTATGCCATTAATCGCACTGTGATTTCAAACAAGCTATACACTCTGCATTATACCACACGAGTTTGGTCAGTGTTACCACCTTTTGAGGACTACAATCCATCTCATTTACATTTGGTATGTTTGTAGTCTAATTCACTACTGTAGTGTGTATTAAATCTCATTGTTTTCACCTTATATCTATACAATTCAAATGCATCTAATGTCTCCTGTCTTCTTCTACAGCCACGGGCTCGATTTTTACATTCTGCTGTCACCAAGGATGATTACATGCTTGTGTTTGGAGGACGCTCTTATCCTCATGATACAACAGATACCCTTGTCGCCTACCTCTTCTCCTGCAATCAGTGGGTTCGCCTCATTTCAAAAGGTAAGGCTTTTTGCAAATACACCTAGTAAAGGTTCATATTTGTGTGTGTTTGTAGTTGTTGCTATCTTGCACTCATCCTACTCTCTTTACTGCAGATGTTAATCTCATTGGCATGGTTCCACCTCCAACATATGCTCATGCCATGGCCATGGACCCAGAGTCGGGAGCTATATACGTGGTTGGTGGGTTTGATGGCGGGATAGACAGCCATGTGACCCGCCTCACACTTCCTGATGACCTCTGTGCTCTGTGGCCTGGGAAGTGTCACCTTCCAGGGTGCTCGTATTGCGCAGTAATCAGGGCTGGAGGAGCCTCAAACTCCACATTCTGCTACAACAATGCGCGCTTAATGCCTGACGAGTAAGTAAATAATGTTGCTGTGTAGTTTTTGTGATGTGACAGTAGCAATGTTACATCAGTGCTTTGCTCCTCTTGAGTTGCTTAGAAAGTTATCTTATGTTAATGCGCAAATAGAATAGCTCCACAAGAGATATCTCTCACAATATTGTCCCTGAGGAAAGACAGTTAACTAAATGGATAAAAAAGAGGCTCAAATGTATTTTATTACCTTCACGGTCAGGAATGTAATTAAATGAACACAAAATTTTTCTTCTACTTCAGTTAAATGATCACAAACCCTCTTTTTTAGGTGTTCCAGTGGAAATGGCACTGTGCGAACAACAAATGGAGTAGCATGTAATAGAGAATGGATTTCTGCTCGTAATTGTAAACAACACAAATCATGTTCGGAGTGCCTGGCTTCGTGGCCAGTTCATATGGAAGAGGGACAGGTATAAATCCTCTTTTCTTATGGATTGTTGTCGGAGAATTTAAAGCTAACATGATTCTAATTATTTATTTTCCATCCGGCAGACCTGCAAGTGGTGCAGTAATGGTGGCCGTGGTACTTGTATTGACGTTCACTCCGATGAGTGTGGTCCCAGTGAACCCCGAGCTACAGTTGATGTCACAGAGTGCCCAGAAAGACAATGCCCAGCATCGGATTGTGATCAGTGCCGTGCCCAGGACAACTGTGTTTGGACCCGACAAGTTCTTCTAACTTCGGAATTGGGCCTGACTGTCACCGGTGAGCCAGTTTATGACTGGAGCTGTGTTGGGAAGCATGTTAAAGATAGGTCCAGTATTCAACTGAGCACTGCTCCAAGTTGTCCCAAACGGTGCTCTGAACATAATCACTGTGATGCTTGCCTTCGCTCTCACGGTGCTGAAGGTGGTTGGCATGAGTGCAGATGGTCCACTCAACTACATGAGGTGAAATACATTTTTAGTTAACTTGTACCACAATTTTATATTCCTTTTTTCTTCACATTATCATGTTTGTTATTTCTTGTTATTTGCAGTGCATTTCTCCAAGCTACCAAGCTTTGTACTGTGCTGGAGGAGTATGTGGCCTTGTCCTCAGTGGAGGTAATACAGATCACTGTCCAGAACCATGCTCAACATACACAAAATGTTCTGACTGCTTGCGCCATGCGAGGTGTGGTTGGTGCTCTTTGGACTCCGGCAACAGTACCGGAAGGGGTGTGTGCACAGAAGGATCATTAGATAGTCCTGCGTCAGGTCCTCAGCGATCCACTTGTGATGTACTCTTCCAAGAAGTCCTTCCATCTACTGCTACTTCTCCAATGATATTGCGAGGTAACTGCTTTTATTGTTCACATGCATCACTATGAATCCTCTTGAGTACCATGATCATTCCAATGTTGAAATTTTGAATATTTTACAGAAAATACACTGGATGTGAATGAGAGTATTGCTCAAGCATCTCTTTTTTCATGGCATTATGTAAAATGTCCACCAGAGAATGAATGTGAAAATGGCCATCACACTTGTGATCCTGTATCTGAAGTTTGTGAAGACTTAACATTCGGCTTTCAATGCAAGTGTGGTCCTGGGTATCGAGCTGACCGAGCCGATAGATCTGCGTGCATTCCTGTCTGTAGTCAAGGTTGTGTCAGGGGTGTGTGCGTCCAGCCCAATAATTGTCTATGTGATTTTGGCTATGTTGGAGCAAATTGCTCAATCCAATGTCAGTGCAATGGACACTCAAACTGTGCTGGGCCAGATAAACTTGATCATTGTTTGGAATGCCACAACAACACTATGGTATGTGCAATTTCATAGGTCATGGCTTGCTTGGAAATTTCAGAACATTTGGTTTGTTTGAATAACTCTAAATCTTGAATGTAATTTTGTGGTTACAGGGCCAGCAGTGTGAAAGGTGTCAGCCTCTATTTGTTGGTGATCCAAGTAACAATGGTCAGTGTGTTCCTTGTATTGAGTATTGTAATGGCCATACTCACATTTGCATCAATGACAGTATCAGCACACCTCCAGTAAGTGGAGATAGGATATCTTATCTTGTTGCCTTTTCTTTGCAATGATTTTAGTGAATTGTTTTCAATCCCTTCTTTGTGTGTTTCTAGTCCGGCAGATGGCTAGACGTACCATTGGAAGATTTGAAAGCTTTCCTTGCTGAGGGACCCACCACTCATGCTCACTGCATTGGATGTGCAAATCGCACGACCGGAGACAAATGTGAAGAATGCATTCTTGGCAATTTTCGAGGCTCAGAAGATCACAGAGATCCCTGTCGACCGTATGTATAGATTTCACTATTATTTATCCCAGACATCCTGTGCAAGTCCGCTTTTCTTGAAGTTGATTTTCTGTGCCTTTCAGATGTCAGTGTCATGGTCATGGGCATATTTGTGATCCAGTGACTGGAGAGAAATGCAACTGTCAAAATAATACTGAAAGTGACTGCCCAAGTGCTCAGAGTGTGACTTCAAAGGGTGGTGGTGATAATGAATGCTGGAGGAATCAATGTTCTAAATGTCGAGAATCATACATGGGCAAGCCTACAGATGGTCATCAGTGCTATAAGCAGATGAGCGTGGACTTAAAGTTTTGTCTGGATGCCAAATTAATTGGTGAGATGATCTACAGTCTTGAACTATTTAGCGGACCTTATTCTTTCATGTACCTAAACCTTTATTTTTCTAACATTCATTGTTTTAAAATTTTGTTGTTTAGATGAATGCAAATTGAAGCCAAAGCCTCTGATGCCTGGGCAAACAGTTTTCTTTGCTGTGCAACCTCGTTTTATGAATGTGGATATTAGAGTCATGGTAGATGTGACAGAAGGAGCATTAGATTTGTATTTATCACCTAGGGAGGACACTTATGTGGTCCAAGTAAATGAAGCAACAGGAGAACATATTGTAAGTAATCATCCTATTTAATCTAGTTTAGAGAGTATGTTCAGTTTGCAATAACAAAAAATAATTTTTGTATTAAATTTTGTGCTTTCAGATTGAAATGGACCATAAATACATTTGGCGGCCAGAGGAATATGACACATTAACTGGAGGTGTCTTAGTGTCGACCGTTGAACTGGTGCCAGACAGCATCCTTGGTGACAACGTTACAGTTGACCGACATCCTCACAGCACTCTGCATTCTTCTGGACAGAAGTTCATTCGCCAGGAGAGACATGCTCATGGCCTCACATCCTTTGTGACGGTAAACCAGAAAAACACGTTCCTTGTCGTGCGCAACCTGAGGGACCGCCTGGTCCTGACTCTGCCCCAGGACCGCCATGAGCTCGGCGTCACTCGTTTCTTCATGGCCCTGGCGGCTCGCAACACGTCTGCTCCAACTCTGGGCATGATCTTCTTCCGCCAGGATCAGCTGCACATCGACTTGTTCGTCTTCTTCTCAGTGTTCTTCTCTTGCTTCTTCCTGTTCCTCGCGGCCTGTGTGGTCGGTTGGAAGGCCAAGCAGGCAGCAGATCTACGTCGCGCTCGTCGCCGCCACGTCGTCGAGATGCTCCACATGGCGAAGCGCCCCTTCGCGTCCGCCACCGTCCTGCTGGAGGGCAACCCGCCGTACCTCCCCGCCGTGTCCGCTCCCCCGCCGAGCAGTGCGGGCCAGGGACAGTCCGCGGGGCCCGGGCTCGCTGCGGCTGCAGGGGTGGGCGCGGCTGTGGCGGCAGCCCACTCCCCCGCGCGCAAGAAGCAGCGCGCGTCACCAGCAGCATCAAGCAGTCTCAACAGAAGTCCCGCGGCCGGCGGCAGTAGCGGTGGGCTCCTCCCCGTGGCCGTGGAGCTGATGGACGACGGCGTCGCTGCGGTCGCCACGGTGCTAGTGCGCCTGCCTGGCGGGAGGGAAGCACCCGTCCGCATGGCCCTAGCGTCGTCCCTCATCCTCCTGGCCCGCGTGTACCCGACCAACGGCCGCGCCTTCCTCCGCCGCCGCAGTGCGCACGCGCACGCTCACCCTCACCCGCCCTCTTAGCATCACGGGGCCCCGACGCCGAGCGCAGCGGCCGCCCCTATGGCGCTCGCCTCCTCGGCGCGGGGACCCTCCGGACCGCGACAGGGCATCCGGTCCCGAGGGTTTGGCCTGGGCAGGGACAGGGGCCGAGTCCCTGCCAACTCAACGAGCTCAGACCGGACTCTAGCTCGTCCCGGAGCTCTACTCATCACCTCTCTGTGATCCGAGCTCCACTCATCACCTCTCTGTGATCCCGCTCGGGGAGCTCTACTCATCACTTCTCTGTGATCCCGCTCAGGGAGCTCCCCCTGATTCCGCTTAGTTATGTAGAGAAAACATTCCAGCTCCTCGAGCATTGGACATTTTTCGAAGTATGACCATATTCTTTTCTTTTTTCTGTGAATATTTTTGCTTAATTTTTATGATCTGGTGTATATATTTGTTATGCATAGTTTTTTACAATTTTATGTACTATAGAGAATATTTTATTGACCTGAATGATGTGGGCTTTGAATGCAGGAGGAGCTAAAGAACTAAAGAATCTCATACATGTCTTTAGTGTTTAGATTTTTAGAAAAAAATTCAGTGTACATTATTTTTCTTTGTGATGTTAGGTATAGGTACTTAATTTTGAACAGAAATGAAATTTGAAGGTTGCTCAATTCAAATTTCCATTAAGGGTGGTGGAGTTGTTAGATATTGTATATGTTGTAAATGGCCGCGTTTGTATGAACTCACTTGCATTATGATATACTTTCCTCATTTTATGAAGTCTTTGAATTTATTTTATTTTTACCTACCCTTACTGAAAAATCATTGCATTTATTATTGTAGATTATGAAATTTTATTATCATGACTGTGTTCAGGTGCTGAGATGTGTGCCAAATATTTAAATGGCATCCACTTTTGTTTGGTGCCGTGCTTATAAATTTCTCTGGCTCAAAATCTCTTGTTATAATTTCTTAGGTAAACCGATCTTTTTTTTTTTTTTTAAATAT
>CABIKL010000056.1:0-35263 GCA_902196195.1 Aptinothrips rufus | reverse complement strand
GAGTCCTGAGGCCCATCCTAGTCCCATGCTAACACCGGCCGCTGCTTTGCCCTCTGGTTAGACAGGTCACTTCGAATTTTCTCACAAAAACGACGGTATTACACGAGCACTAGATGGGGACCGCGTTGATTCAACGTACAGAGTATCGAAGTCTTCGAGCGAGAAACGTACTAGAGTGTAATGTGACGGTCGCAGGTTCAAATACCAACGCCACCCACTGTTTTACCAGGGGGCCTCATCACGAAAGCTGACTGACGGCTGACGCCAAGTTCTCGGCCCTCACTCAAGCATCCTAGCACCAGGATGTCGGGCGAGGGCGAAGTGGGGGGAGGAAGTGGCGGTGGAAGGGGGAGGGGGTCAGGAAGCGACGAGACAACAGGATTGTAGGCAAACTTCGCTGGATAACATCCAACTGTGCTGCACACAGTTTCCGAGACAGAAAAATGTTGTTATCTCCTCAAAGTACTGGCTAGCCGGGCCAGTATATCAAACACGGTGAAGACCTCTCTCTCTCTCTCTCTCTCTCTCTCTCTCTCTCTCTCTCTCTCTCTCTCTCTCTCATACAGTTTTATCGCATCCTTGAGAGCCTTAGCAGATGGAAAACGATGGAACGTGCGAGGAGGGGAGGGAAAGAAGGTATATAAGGGGGAGGAGATTTTGCGACCCTCATAGCATACATAACTAGAGTTAGTGAAAATTTTGTTCTACTTGATGACACAATTTTTCGTAAATTGTTACGAAATTGTTTATATACTGTTACAAATTTTCTCTCGAATCAGTGACAATTTTGTTCTACCTAATCACACAATTTTTACTACATTGTTACAGATTCTGTCAGTGTATAAAAACGCTACTAAGAGAGCAAAAAAGTTACTAAACATTTAGAGTGATGATCCTGACAGACTTTTATCGGGGAAGAGAACAAAGCACATCCAGCACTCAAACGATAGAATATGCTCCAGATAACGTTGATACGAAAAGTGAAACCAGAGTGTTTATGTAACGCAGATTTTGGTATCAACACCTCATCTCAGCCGGCCGGTAGAGCCGGGTCTGATATCAAAAGCGAATCGGATAGTCCAGGGGCAGTCGAATCAGAGAACCAGCCGAGCAGACGCAGCTATGTCTGAAGGGATATCATTCCAGCTGATACGAATGGCGGCACGGAGCAAAGGGACGGAGGGAGGAGGGAGGGAGGGCAAGGAAGGGGCACACTGTTTGCAGCTGAATGCAGCGCTCACAACCCGACGGCCGACACTACTTAACATTTAAGTCGTTCCCTGGTCTCCACCGATTGTCTGAGTCCATCAGCCGGGGTGGTGGGGTGGGGAGTATCGCCCGCTTGCTGCCGCTGCTGGCACGGTGAACGTATGCAAATGGACTATGGCTGGGTCCATGACAATCGCCCGAGTGACCTGGCACACTGAGGACGTCTGGCTCATCAGATCGGCAGAGCGTCGCCAGCTCGCTCAAACAATCAAACCGCCGTCTTCTATCTCCCTCCGCCCTATAAGAGGCGCACGCGAGCGACAAGGACGCGAGAAACTTTACAGCACTAGAGGCGGACCGAAATATCAAAAGCGTCCCGACCGGGCGACCATCTTGATTACGCATGGGGCCAAGTATGCGGGACTACCTGCCGACCGCTATGAGAGATTGCTCTCCGGTATGAGAAATTTCGCAGTTGATATTTCTGTATCTTTCCAATGATAGCAGACCGCGGCGCGGAGAGCGCCTGGAGGGTAGGCAGCAGCCGGGCTGCGATGCACGCGTGCGCTGCGGGACAGTATCACTGAGGTGGCGGGCGCTCCGCTGCTGGCCGACAGAGCAGCAGATCAGACACCCCTTCAAACAAAGCCCAACTCTTTGCGTTCTTCTTCTTTCCTCGCGACTTGGTGGGGACGTGAGTGCTGGGGTCATGTCTGCGTCCAGTAAACACACCCCATTTCAGCCGGGGGGGGGGGGGGGGCGTGATTGGGGCATCCATTAGGGAGAGGGGAGTGGAGGCGGAGCGCGTTATGATAGTCACGTGGCTTGGCGGAGTACCAGTGGGTGGTGAGTGGGTTTACAACGCCCCTCGATCACATGACGGGCCAGCGGTCCTAGAGAGCCCAGAAGGAGAGAGGCGACAACTAACTGTCATGGCGGATCCGGCCTGGGATGCAGCTGTGTCCGCTCTACCCCGCACCCTCACCGCACGCCCAGGTAGCGACGCACTGCGCACGCGCTGTCCCACAGCTTGATCCCAGCGGCTGTCAGGCCCACGGCAGCCATGCCAGTTGTCGCCTCTCTCCTTCTAGGATCTCTAAGCGGTCCGGAGCAAGCCAATCCTGTCCAGCCCGGCCCGCTCGCCACGGGACGGCCACAAACAGCACGGGGCGGGGCGGGGCGGGGCGGGGCGGGGCGGAAGGGCGGTGCGCGGCACAAACTTGGCGGTCGTCTAAACAGTACGTGGCAAGCTTCCACCTAACTTCTCCGCCCTCCCCGGTGGATTTGTGTCGCTTCCACGGAGCCCGACCCGACCCGACTAAACGTCCATATATATCCCTCGCCAGCCGCGCCACGTCGGGGGCCATCCATACAGAACGTCGCAAGTCTGGGCGCCAGCACTGCCAAAAAACAATTAAACAAAATTTTGGACATTATCTTTTTAGCTCACGTCTAGAACTTTGCCTGGTTCAACTGCAAAATGGGATCGCGGGTTTAGAGCACGGTATACAGCATAACCGTTTCCACTCACCAATGTAACACACGGTGCACCGAAGCTGTCAACATCGTGCTTTAAAAGGACGGTCGCCTATTGACCTTCAAGTTTTCTATGCGTTTATTTCCTTTCCTTTTATTTTGCGTAGAGAGATGGCGGTAAAGCACTATGATCTGACACTGGTTCATATCTTTGTATTTTGAAGTATGGTCATTACGATAGAAAGTTGCTGGTAAAAATGTTACCAGTCTTTTTTTTTATACGGTACTTTTCTTCTTACCTTGAAAAATAATGGTTATTTCGTCCACTTGGTCAAAAATCACCAGACTTAAAACAGTGGTAATTTGGAATAACCGTAATCCTGACATTTGGTCAAAAAGTATGGTGAAATCACCAGAATTCGACGAAACAATGATTTGATCGTATTAAAAGTGAGGGTGTTTGTTGACAGAGTCGCTGCAGGGGCCGCACGAGAAGCGGCTGCTCCACAACCTGCTGGACCACTACAACGTCCTGGAGCGGCCCGTGGCCAACGAGTCGGACCCACTCCAGCTCAGCTTCGGACTCACCCTCATGCAGATCATCGACGTGGTCAGTACTAGCGCCAGGCGCGGATCCAGGGGGAGGAGGGGGGGGGGCAGTGCCTTGGGACCCCGTTACTACGCATTTCAGTGCTGAATTTGGCTAAAACTGTCGTTTTGTATTACCAAAAGACCTATCATTGCGTTATAAATTCTATGAGTTGTTTCAATATTATCAATTATATTAAGTTTTTACTAAGTCCGTAATGAATTATGGTAAAGAACGTGGTCGATATAACGGTTGGTACATCAGGGGCTCAAAACTCATTTTTTCTTAAATTATTTTTTAGTATTACTCGTTTTTTCTCTTGAATCTTTCCTGCTCAATTTTTATGAAAATTTACTATTTTTAGGCACGATTGATATGAGTGAGGCAAACAAATTCAACGATTACCTGGCAGGGTTGGCGTTTAAATCAAGCAGGACGGCAAATCACGTGCGGACTTTGCTGCGTGCGAGTGAGATGATTGAATCGTACGAAATTTTTGAAAATGCTAGCGAGAAGTGCAGTTTTGAGAATTCTCGCACTTACAGAAACAAAATAGTAAGACTCCTCAGTAAAAACAAAAGTTAGAATGCATGAGGGCCAAATCAGGTTCTACACTGAAATTTACGCAAAAAGCGAGCCACATCTCAATTTCCGTCCCAGTTTCTGTTCAGCATCTGAGTTGGCTGTCTTGTATTCTAAATTTTGTTTTCACTGACTCCGCCTCCTCTGCTGCAGCAGCAGCAGCTCGGGGATGTCTATCGCACGTCACTCGCAGACTGCTCGGCGCTGTAGTGCAGTGCACTGGCAGCCGTGCAGGTCGCTGACCCAGGAGAGGACTGAGATTCAAGTCAATAACGTTCATTACACGGCGCCACGCCCCTCCCCCCTCTAGTTCGAAGGATGGCACAGAGAGGGGCAAGCGACTGGACAACAGCGGCAAACAAAAGTTTAATTAGCTAGAGTAATGGCCCTATTTTGGGCCACTGGCCCTAATTCGAGCCACCCCCTGAAAATCATTTTCTGGCAACTCTCGATTCCAAACGACACGGAAATTTAAACATTCACATTGTAAACTCTTTGATATTTTTGTCGCCTAGGACCTGACGTAGCCAGCAAGTTATTTAAAGTGGGTGGCTCGAATTAGGGCCAGTGGCCCGAAATAGGGCCATCTACCATTACAAAGAGCTATACTTCCCAAGAGGGTCGAAAAGTACTCCTTTTCTCTGCTTCTTTGGCATTCACTGCTTAGAGAAAGGCAATGAGCACGAAGGGCACATGACGAAAAAAAAGTACCTCCTTTCGAAATGCGTGAGTGCGTGAGTAAGAGTTTAGAAACCACCTCATTACAAAACTGAAGTGCATTTTCTGGGTGAGTTGAGGTGCTGGTGGGCCGGTGCAGCGGAGTGCAGCGGTGCTCCGCCACGCCCCGCCACGCCCCGCCACGCCCCGCCACGCCCCGACGCGCCACGAGGCTCACCTCGGCCCAGCTGCTCTCCCTCTATCGACCCCTCCGCGAACAATCGGGCCCACGGATTTCAAATTCAACTCAATTTTCGCTCGGCTGCATCTAGTTAGGAGAGACCATTGTATAACTGTAAGCGACATGCTTGGAATGAGCAGCGCTTGAGGCGTGGTGGGGCGTGGCGGGGCGTGGTGGGCGCGGCACGAGAGTGGCGGTTCAAGTCGTGAGCGGAGCTAGCGTGCCGCGCAGAGGGTCCGCTATGCCATGACGCCATTACCAACGCCACACCACGCTACGCCACGCCACGCCACGCCACGTCCGGCATGCGAGGCAGCCTCACACCCTGTCCACACCAAGCGCTGGCGCGGTCTGCCCGACAGCTCCCCTCTGGACCAGCTGCCCCCCCACTCCCCCTCCCCCCTCCCCCACGGCCTCCGGGGTCTGCAACTCAACGGTTTACATTTCATTACCGAGGGGTTCGTTAGAATGCTCCAGGGCAGTGAAGAGCGAACCTCCGCAGGCCAGCACATGTGTTGTGGGGTACCTCTGCCTTTGGGTCGCACTGCATGGGGTATGAATTAGAGAGGGTCGTCAGTATTACAGAGAGGGTCGTCTGTATTACAGAGAGGGTCGTCTGTATTACAGAGAGGGTCGTCAGTATTACAGAGAGGGTCGTCAGTATTACAGAGAGGGTCGTCTGCATTACAGACAGTGGTATTTTAACCGCGCAGATGTTCGAGAGTGGCTACTAAAGCACTGGGGCCCTGCGTGGTGGAGCACTGCGCGACGGGGTTTTTCTCGATGGGGTGGGGTTTCCCTCAGTCAGCCGGGTTGATCGTGCAAAGCAGTCACGCAGCGGGGCGGCGGGGCGCAGCCACAGATACAAACCGGGCTAACGAGTCAACAACAAACAAAAATCGATTCCAGTGGATTAGGGTGCAAATTTCAGCGCGTGGTCCACACAGTCAGAGCGGGGACCCGACACGTCACGTCCTCACCAGGGGCTTACACTGAGGCTCCGACTGACTAATTAGGAGTCCCGTCGACACGATACACCGATCCACTTTCAGTTTAGGCGTAAAATCATCGAATAAACCGGCCTGCGAATAAAAAACGACAGTTCTGACCGTCTCCAGAACAGGCAAGAAGCTACTAACAATGTCTTGGAGCAGAGCTGAAAATCATATCAAAAAATTAAAGCTGGTATTTGTGTTGAAATGTATTACAATTTGAGTTTTCTCTTCTCTGTGTAGGCAATGAAAACCTATCCTACCTCCTTGCACACTAACCCCCAAGAAAAGAAGAAAAAAAAAAAGACGCTGCCCCTTCCCAAACGCGTTAGGCCCCGCGTTGTTACCCTTAGCAGTCTCCCTCTTCCCAAGAGCGCCCTGCTAATTTTTTCCTTCTTTCTTTCCCTCCCCGTCTCCGACACCGTTTATTGTCAAAGACGCACTTAAAGGGTGTAGTGCGCATACAAATTAGACTTTTTAGCAGCAGGCAGCCGCCACGCGGTCGAACATGGCAGGCAGGCGACCGGAGGGGAGGGGGGGAGCAACTACCCTCTTCCCCCAACCCTAACTCTACCCCCAACCTCAAACCCCAACCTTCACGAACCTGTA
Organism: Aptinothrips rufus; assembly: GCA_902196195.1. NCBI lineage: Eukaryota > Metazoa > Arthropoda > Insecta > Thysanoptera > Thripidae > Aptinothrips > Aptinothrips rufus. Next base: position 28,908 of record CABIKL010000056.1, on the reverse strand, counting down.
CTCTACTGGCTACGCCTTAACCCAGTTATCCCATGTTCAAGCCAGCCGTACCCCCCCCCCCCCCCCCCCCCCCCCCAACCCCACCCCCGCACACTGCAGTGGCCAGATTACCGTCGTCCCAGGAGGAAACAGCAATACGCTGCTCCGCTCCTCGATGCCGAGGGCTGCTATGCCGGCTGCTGTCCGGCAGCGCGGCGTGGCGTGGCGTGGCGTGGCGTGGCGTGCCGCGGCGCGGCGCGGCCCTTCAACACGGAAGCTCCATTAGAGCGGAAGCGAGCCGGCGTGCACTCTACTTCCGGTGACAGCGCCATTACACGGCAGTGCAGCGGGACGACTCCCGCCCCGCTTCTCCTCCTCGCCGTAATCCGCTGCCTCGGGGAGGAAGCCGATCGGCTGTACCCCGCGCGACAGAGACTCTGCACACTGATGAAGGCAATACCGCGGCGGCGGGGTCGGGACCCGATCGGCTGTACCCCGCGCGACAGATACTCTCCACATTGATGAAGGCAATACCGCGGCGGCGGGGTTGGGACGCGATCGGCTGTACCCCGCGCGACAGAGACTCCCTACGTCACAATTCGGTAATAATGCACTCTCCTAACTGCCTTGCAGCGCAGCGCTCATCGCTGGAGGAAGGGTGAAGTAGTACGAATGGCGTCGCGAGTCGTCCTGAAAGCACATAGGACACGTCACGGGCCGTTACCACGCGGCGAGGCGTGGCGTGGCGTGGCGTGGCGTGGCGTGGTGCGGCCTGATGGGGCGGGGCGTGGCAGGGCGTGGCGAAGCGCACCCCACTCGCCCTTCATTCCCGCCCTACAGAGCCAGCAGGTACAGCAGCGAGCTTCTGATGTGACGTGGCAAAGTGCGATCTGAATCCAGCCGCAACCATCACCAAGCCTCTAGAGAACCTCACTCCGACACGTTCTGTGCAAAGACAATCCCTGCTCTCACAACATTTCATCGCCAGACCCACCGGGACCCACCGGGACCCACCAGGGTAGACCAGGACCAGGCCTCGCCGTAGTGGCGGGGCGGGGCGGGGCGCTACGTGCGCAGCATGCTCTGCTAGCCCCACCAGCAAGCACTCAGCGTCTCCGCAGTCTGTCAATACCTCCGCCAACGGGGTACCTTAAACTAAGCCAGCGGACCGAACGCTCATGTCAATACTCCTTGCCTCAAGCACGTTGGCCCCAGCCCGGGGCTGGGCAGGGCAGGGCAGGGCTGGGCAGGGCAGGGCAGGGCAGGGCGGGGCAGGGCTGGGCAGGGCTGGGCAGGGCAGGGCAGGGCAGGGCAGGGCAGGGCTGGGCAGGGCAGGGCAGGGCAGGGCAGGGCAGGGCAGGGCAGGGCAGGGCAGGCAGGGCAGCGCCCCTGGGACTGCGACCTTCAGTCAGCGCCTCTCGACGGATGGATTCCGTTAGAGCTACTATCCGCAACGTGCGATAACACACCGCGAGACAAACCTAAACTAAATCATACTATAATCAGCCCTCATTCAGCCCCACAAGGCAGAGGAGCGGGGCGAGGGGATGCGGTTAGAAGGGGGAGGGAGGGGGAGAGAACACATCGATGTTGTGTATGACAGAAGGAGAAGGGAGGATATCAGTCTCATGATATCAAACTTCACGTCGTCGGCCCAGGTATCCGCAGTTCCAGCGCCAGCACGCGCGGGCCACCCCCTACCACACCCCCACCCCCACCCCCGCCCGCACTGCAGTCCCACTGTCTCCTGCAGGACTCTTTCCCTCCCTCCCGTCCCCTCCCCTCTCCTCCGCACCGCCAGTCCGCCCTCCCTAACAAAGCCCCGCCCCGCCCCGCCCCGCATTGAGAATAAAGTAAATATCGCTGTCACACTCACGTTCGTGCGGAACGGCAGAGCCGAAGGTCACTACTCGATTCACCTCACCTCACGGAAAACGACAAGGTCGGCTGGACGTTAATAAGAAACTGTGAATGAGGGGGTCTATTATTTAACGTTGCGGGGGGGGGGGGGGGGGGGGGGGGGGGGCGAGCGTACTCCTTTGACAAGTGGAATCAAGGCGCACAACTTAACAACGCTCAGACGGAATCTTACACATAAAATAATATCCAGGTTATTGCGCTACGCACAAACTATAATACCTCAACGAAAAAACGAATTAAGCTCACATTGAGACTTACGTAAACAATGAACCGCGTTTTGAAAGAGGTGTAAAAATAGGTCACAAAATGACCGATATTTTTTTTTCCTCCAAATTTTTCGGTTTGTTTGTCCGGGACGATTTGTTTTGTACGCCGTCGCTGGTATTTTCCTGTCGCCGGTCGTGTGGCAAGTACACTGTAAAAAAAATTCCGAGGTTTGGGGAGCGCCTTCCTGAAACAGGTCTAAAGCTCTACGAGAAAGAGGTAAAAAGTTCCCTGATTCAGGGGAAATTTGCCTTTTTCTCGTAGATCCTTATACTGGCTTCAGGAAGGCGCTCACCAAATCTCGCATTTTTTTTACAGTGTAGGTTCTTAGCGCGATGAGACTCCAACGGAGGAATGAAACTCTCTCAGAGCGGAGATACTCTGCTTTAAATATTGGGCGCGTTGGACGTAAGCCCGGTGCAAGATGAGGGCTTTACAGTCCTGGACCAGAGGAGAGACCAGAGGCAGAGCGGAAGGAACTGATCCCCCGCAGTGCGAATAGCATCCTCTGGACCAGCGGCACTGCCACGCCACGCCACGCCACTGCCCTATCAGACCGAGAGCTCAATGTCGAAGCGAAATTCGAGCCGCTCCAAGAGGCATCAGCCAGCTTCATCTTAACGGGCACATCATACTCATCCTGGCCGCCGGGCGGGGCGGGGCGGGGCGGGGCGGGGCGGGGCGGCCGAGGCTATGGGGCTTGTGTTTAAGGCATATTGATGCGACCAGCCCTAACCATCAGTCCAGCTCAGGCGCAGACCGCCATGGCTGGAGACAAGAAGGGGTGAGGGAGGGGGTGAATAGCCTCAGACGGGGTGGAAGGGAAGGAGTTGGAGCTGGACAACTCTAGTAGCAGGGTTGTTACGAGAGCGCGGTTTTCAAATTCCCTTCACATTCCTGACAACTCCCTGACGTGAATAATATATAGATTTTTCCTGACTTTTACAAATATCGGATCCGACCGCAAGGTGATGGGCAGAGATAGAGAACAAAATATAGCGGCCAACGACCTCCTCGATGTTTGAGGGTAGAACGCATAAAATCTGTAGAACTTCAAAATTTCCTAACAACGACAGCGAATTACAATGAGAAACTTGATTTCCCTCATTTATCTGATGTACTGCTAACCTGCATTAAAATTAGCCGCAGGAAAAATCCGAGGAAAATCCGTAATAATCAACGGCTCAAACTCAGAGATCGCTCACGGCAGGTATCGCAGTGCCGTTCGCTTACCGTGCGCTGTGGAATGAAGACCTGCCTGCCTGCTGGCCGGTGCTGCAGAAGCTCAGGGAGGCCGCTGAAACAGAGAGAAGATAAACTTTTAGAGATTCAGTAGTCCAGGGCCAGGTACACAGCCACAAAACAAGATGAACGGGTGTCAATAGGTGGCCAGCCGGACCAGCCTCCAGCCTGGGCCAAAAAGCTGAGGCAGTAAACTATGGCGCCCCGCCCCCGCCCCACTCAAGTTATAGTCGCCTGGCGTCCATTCTAAGCTGCGGCGACCAACTCACTAATACGGCGGGGCTATGCAGGGTTAGGTGCCCCCCCCCCCCCCCCCCCCCCCCCCCCCCCCCCCCCCGGTGTTCCCACGGCCCCTCCCTGCCAATACTGCGGACCGCATTGAGCGCGCCTTATTCGCAGGGGAGCAGGTATTTGCACAGTCAACGGGTAGCGCGGAAGAAGTAGCACCCTGGTTCTAGAACCATCTTATCCAAACACCAAGGATAAAAATAATCGAAAAGTACGTTTCACTACAAGCATATTCATTTTATTGGAAAATTTCAGATATTTTCTGACTTCAATTTGCTTAGTTTGCCTCTTTGGCAAAATGCGCATTCTTTCAAAATTTGTAGCATTTTGCACGGAAGGTTGGAATATAGAACGTGGGAATGCCAAACATAAAATATGCAAAAAAAGAAACTGAAGGTGGATTCCAGAACGCGACTCATGGTCCCTGATCATTTTGAAGTAAATCACAAAATGAACCAAAAAAGTGTATTTGTGTGTACCCGCGTCTTCTAGATGAAGTTGTCTGGCAGAGTCTGGGTTTTGTCCTCTCTGGTGTCAAACCTGTCGACTGGGACTCTCTTACTCTCACGTGGCTGGTGTCAGAAGAAGAGAGGGGAGGGGAGGGGACGGGAGGGGAGGGACTAGGTTGCGGTGTGTAGCCACTCGAGAGTTCCATCACATTTAGGGGCGGCCCTGTGAGGCGCTGCTTCATGTTTTCTCCCTCCGCGAGTCAAATCGCCCATTCAAGTGCCGATTGATGTTCCTTGCGGCTGACTGGGCTGCTACTGCTGCTGCTGCTGCTGCTGCTGCTGCTGCTACTGCTCAACTCGGTGAAATATGGCGGTGAAAGAGAAAAAGAAATGGCGCGCCATATATATGGTGCGGCTTCCCGGCGTCAGGCCGCGGGGCGGGGCGGGGCGGGAGTAGGGCTCAATCACTGGCCAAGGCCTCTCATCCCTGAGATGCCGAGAGATTCCAATGACAGTGACTGCAGGGGTCTATTCAACTTCCGATGGATGATATCAGGCCTCAACTATTTCCAGTCTTCTCGCCATCCAATGTCAAACCAGCGTGAAAGAGCGTTCACTGCGGAGGAGGTACACTGTAAAAAATCTTCACATTTTTACGACACAAGTTTTACAGCTTTTTTTTCTCCAATTTACAAATGGTTTGTTTTTCATACTGCACGACTTTGTTTTTAAAGATACAAGTACTTTTTACGAAATTGCAAGACGATTTCATGATATTACAAGATCATTTTGTAAAATTACAAATAAAGTTCGTAAAATTGGTAAAAATTTACAACAATTTTTTTTTGTAATTGCAAACTATTTCCTTAAATTACAAGACAAAAATCGTAAAAAGATGAAAAAAGATTGTATTCAAACAGACAGTTCATAAGATAAGTTTTACATAGAATCTGTCATTATTTCACGAAATAACTTTTTTGTAGCTTCGACAGACCACAAAGTACGTAGCGAGTCCCCAACACGCCCAGCGAGGGAGCTATTTCTTAATCCAATGCAATTTTTCTCAAATCAAAGCGATAGTTCGAGTTAACTTTAAAATACATGTATGTTTTTATTTATTTCTAAAATGTTCCCGCGTTACTGACGCATACTACCTTGTGCATATAACATGATATGCAAAGGAATACATAATTTTAGACAACTTTTTCTTCGAGAGACGAGTGTCTCTGGTTGCACCTCGTGTAGTGACATGGGAGCGAGGGAAGGCCCAGCAATCTGGACTGGACAACCTTGCCCGGCCAGGCCATTCCTCACTCACGGCCCCAGACAAACGCGCGCCACGCCACGCTAAGCCACACCGCTGTTTTGCGATGCCAACTTGAAAGTATGATTTCTTGCTCTCAGAGTAGAAAGGCGAGGGTGGCGAGATATTTCATCCGTTTGACCGAGTAGGGAGCCTATCACAATCCCGACGTAATCCCGTCAGTCTCTCTTCTTTTGTGCCATAGGGGGTCCCGCGCCCGGCTGAAGGTGGGCAGCTTGGAGTGGCGTGGCGTGGCGTGGCGAGCCGAGAGCTGTGGTCACAGCGAAGCAAAATTTTGACCAATTTAAAACTAGATCAAACCTTAAAAAGAAACAAACAGCACAAATTAGACCACACTGTCCTTCGCTAGAAAAGAATTACCACAGAAAAACTGTACAATCTTGAACAGTACATTACTTTAAGCACCGCATTGTACGAGAACAGTTTAAAAACGCAACCAAATTGGGGAAATAATTTGCTATGTTTTTTGGCACAGGACGTTGTTTTTCAAACTCAGTGCCGGATAATCGATCTCTGAACAGCTAAGCGACTGCAACTGGAAGGTAGGAGTCCACTGCGAGCTTGACACAGACAGTCTCTCGAGAGACTGTCTGTCGAGGTCAGGCAGCACAGCTACCTGCAAATAATTCAACTTTATGGCCTCGCTAGAGAGCTGCATAAGTTTCTCAGGAGCGGGCAGCAGAGAAATAAAGGCCTCCTTTTGGTGCTCCTCGCTCTGCGGCCTGCTGAGGAAAGGTATTGTGCGCCTCGCCACCTCGCGATTTAGAATCCTGTTCCACCAACGTAACGTAGAACTGACAGAGCAGCTCGCCAGCGTTACATATTCGGGCTTCACGTCAACCCCGAGTGGCTTAACTCTGTCTTCAAAACTTGTTTTTAATAAAGATACATCGCGGCCAAACTCTTTCTGGGCCGACATGCCAGGTTGTAAGAAAGACGCCCGCAGACCGAGTTTTCCGCTAACGTCGGCAAATCCCCAGGATCCTGATAGCAGGCCTGTAGCCGTGCGCGTGGACATGGCATAGCCCTCAACGAACACAGGCTCCCTCCCCCTTCTTCCCAAAGGTCCAGTTACTCTGAGAGATGGCTACGCTTTTAAAATTTCAACATTCCCTGACATTTTCAGGAGATTCGACCCAAATATAGCCAATTCCCAAGACAATAATTTCTTTTTAATCTACGAGCTGTAACACAGGGACGCTTTGCATCTCACCGTAAAAGCAATGTCCTGTTTTCCGACGGTCTTATGATAGTAAGGCGTATGATTCCTCGGAATCCAAGGGAAGTGCCTCGGTTTCCAAGTAATCGTCCCTTGGCGTATGCCTTGAATTCCACTTGAATTCCACACGGCGAGCCTAAGGTACTCTAAAGGTGTAGTGAGCGAGCGAGCGGATGGTGCAGGCAGCGGACGCAGTAAGACGGTGCACGCTCTCCCTCCACGATCCGCCCTGCCGACACCTTTGGTGTAGGAGCCTACACCTTCTTACTGCGTCTGCTGCCTACACCATCCACTCGCTCACTCGCTACACCTTTGGAGTACCTTAGGCTCGCCGTGCAAGGAATCATCCACCTCTCCTTGGAATAGGTACCAAAATTCTTGGAAAATAAGTAATTGTTTTGACCGTGCCTCCATTCCACGGAGTTAAAACGAACACTTTTGAGCACTTTCATGTCACCAGTGCGACTGCAATTTGAAGTGTCCTGCATCACAAATCAAAGTATACGCGACAATGACAGTGTGGAGGCAGAGCTCTCAAACGGCCTGAGCGGCCGGCCTATTTTGCGATTTTTGAGAACTCTGTGTGGAGGTAAGGAGACCAATCGAGAACAATACCTGCAGAGTAAGGGAAGTTCAAATCGACGGCGGGAAAATATAGGAGATGAAAAATTTTCCTGCAACGGGCAGAAGATGCTTTCGCCGGAGCGAGCGGAGAACTCACCCTGACAATCGGTCTGTGTGTTGAGCGAGTGAGTGGTAAAGTGAGGGAGGGGTGTCATTGAAGGGAGGGAGGGGAGAAGAGGAGAGGAAACTAAAAGAGAACACGAGGGCAACGGCACTGGCACTGCATAACATCCTCTTTGTGTGCAGGAGGAATGAACCTATAAACAGGTTTCGCTGCTAGCGTCGTTTTGCTCCAACCTAGCGGACTCAGTCACACACTCTCTGCGAGACAGAACAGTGAAAACAATAATTTAACCTGGTCTCTCTCTCTCTCTCTCTGTCGCACAGGATGAGAAGAACCAGCTGCTCATCACCAACATCTGGCTCAAACTGGAATGGAATGACGTCAACTTAAGATGGAATTCTTCAGAGTTCGGAGGAGTCAAAGATCTAAGAATACCGCCACATCGGATCTGGAAACCAGATGTGCTCATGTACAACAGGTAAGGGGCTGTCCACAAATGACGTCACGTTCTCTTCAATATTCCGTCCCCCACCGTCAGGAATCTAGCCTCACCATCCCCTCGTATTTACACGGGATGGTCACGGTTCGCTCCCCCCCCCCTATTTTTTCAGACAGGATTGATGTCAATTGTGAACGGCTGTTTAAATTTACACTGACAGGGAGGACTGAGACAAATTATACAGGGCGCATTTAGAGAAAGTGGGTTTAGAGCACCGGCATGCATTATTGCTGAATAGAAAAGAATGCATTACTTTCTAGTCTTGTAATAATGTAACGGCCCTGTTTCAAGGCAAGGACTTGAAGCTGCAGTGAGCTCCTAACGATAGCCGTGGTAAGTTTCAGGATAGAATTGAACCGAAAACTAATTATTTTCTCTTTCCGTTCAAAGCGCCGACGAGGGCTTCGATGGAACATATCCAACCAATGTGGTGGTGAGAAATAACGGAAGCTGTCTTTACGTCCCACCTGGTATCTTCAAAAGCACCTGCAAGATCGATATCACCTGGTTTCCATTCGACGACCAAAAGTGTGAGATGAAATTTGGCAGCTGGACGTACGACGGTTTTCAGGTAAGCGAAACGTGCACACTCGTCATTGTGATGCACTTATCACTGTAACGCATTTGTCATAGTGGCGCATTCGTCACTGCGACGGGACTGCACTCTTAACTCAATTCAAACTATTGTCCTGTATTACATACGCTTTAATTCCTACGTAAGTAATTACGAAGGATTTTGTTCGTATTACGACAAACCTGCTTCGCATTACAAGCAAACTGTTTCTGTTCCAGTTGGACCTCCAGCTCCAAGACGACGCTGGTGGAGACATCAGCAGTTTTATAACCAACGGAGAGTGGGACTTACTGGGTAAGGTCCTGCCGGCTACCTGGTCCCCATCACTCACCTGACAGATGGCAGGCAGGAGGATGTAAAGTTACACGGATCAAGTCGAACACGAATAAGAGCTAAGAGCTCCTCTGAGCTCTTCTTGGGCCGGTGTAACGTTACTTCCGATAACTGATGAACGCTGTCACATCTGCCACACTTTGGCCTCATCTGAACCCGTGCTACGAGGGTTCAGGAAGGCACTTACTAGTTACCGGCCAAAGTGAGACACATGAGTCGCTCCAGTTTGGATAAAATAACGTTTTTGTACTTTATTTTCCTCTCAAGGGCATAATAATACGGGTCAAAATAAGTAGACCCCTTTTGCCGCTATCGAGTCTCTATATGGGTTCTGAAATTGTAAGGCAAATATTCTTTAAGAAATTTTGCATAGTGTCGTGTTGGCCATCTCTTGCACTGTACAAGTGCCTTGTCTTTTGTCATTTTGCTGATTTAGAACTACATTACGCTTTCCCAAGGAAGTTAAACTAAGCTTTATACGCCGCCATTTTGTATTCCGAACGTCGACTTTGATTCCTACGATTTTCCCCCCTTTCTTTTGCGATACAATTTCTCAACCCATTTAATTTTAAGTGAATATAAAATGCTCATGGAAAATATGAGCTGAGAACACGCACATTCATTCTGATCTTAGGCGACTAGCAGGACACTAAGTTTATTTTTCATACGGTTGTAATCTCACTCTTTTGCGACTTTAAGCAAAAGTTATGTAACGAAGCCAAAATTATTTGGCCGCTCGTGAACGGAATGAAGGTGCGAGTATACTCAGAGACAGACACTACTGTTTTGGGCAGCGCTCAGATTTTAAGAAAAAGTCCACAATGAGTTGAAGGAAGGAAGTCAATCTGTGGAAAACGCGTCTGCCTAGAACAGCAGCTGTCTATTATTGTCACCAAAACGAAGCACCCCAAAAAACTTCTCAATCATCAGACTACTATTGCAATTTCGAAGAAAATTAAAAATTCTGTAAACTGTTGCTTCAACCTGTTCGTGCGCTCGGTTCAGTTCAGTGGAGTGGGCTTTTGTCAACAAAACGCTCTTCCAACGAACAGCCAGAATAAAATAGTGAAGAAGGCCAAACGCGATAAGAGGCGAAGCGCGGTGCTTCCTTCCTGTCGTTTAGCAACTAAAGCCGTACAATCGCAGTGCAGTCGTGCAGTCGCAGTGCCATTGCGTGCAGTCTTAAGTGAAATCGTAGTGTGTTTCCGTGCATTCTTAGTGCGCTCTAGCCCACTAGACATGTGACACACATCTCAGTAGTGAATTCCGAAGAACAGCATCGTCTGGGACCTCTCGTGACTAGAGAGCACACTGAGAAACACGCCATTATTGCAATACGATTGCACGAACCCGCTTTTCTAGGCTCTACAATTGCACGGCAACCCACAGCGACTGCATCATAAATTCACTAAGATCGCACGGTTTTGAAAAAAAAATATGTTTATAGGGGTAGCTTTTTGAATTTGTTACATTTCGGCAGTTAAAGAACCCTATTAACCTAGTTTTGGGCACAAACTCTACTTTGGCCCAGTTTTACTTAGGGTGATGGTAGAGCTCAGGTTCTATGGAAGCTTTGAATCTGGTGCTTCGTTCTGGTCTGCTGGTGTAACTCAACTGGCCAATATATTTACACGCCATTCAGGAATATCTCAATTTAACTGCCATGAAAAGAACACAATATCGCACAGTCTAAGTCGCAGAATCGTCTGAGCCTATTCGGCACAATCAAAGTCCCACATTCACCACTATTCCCCAAAATGCAAACGAAAGAATCCCCAATATAACGTTCGAAAATGATCGCCATAACCACTATTAAATCCTCGACTTGTTTACATCACGGAAACATAGCAGACGACCGGAAGTCACCTCGACCCGCGCCGAGTCTCTCTCTCTCTCTCTCTCTCTCTCTCTCCCTCTCCCTCTCTCTCTCTCTCTCTCTCTCTCTCATGTGCGACAAGTCCGCGTGTCCTCGCCGGTGACTTTCTGCTTGCAACGCAATCGTATATTTCCTATTCTGACCGGCTGCGACGTAGCTGGAACAACAAACTTCTCGTAGTCTTTCGCACGTCCTTTGCTTTCCCAGTGAACTGCATGCCTTGCAAAGCATACGCTTGTACTAAACTTATGGAAAGGACCGAGTCCATTCTAAACAAGTACAGTTAAATCAGCCGGTCCTTTAAACGCCAGCCGTTCCTCTCTTTCATAGCGCTTCCATCCATTAGACATGAGCAAGTCGCGTACAAATCCAATGACGACGCACTGGGAAGGAAATTAATTTGCCCAAAACGGAAGCATTAGAAGTATACTTGACGAAGAGACGCAGGTTTTTCCCAGCTGTACAAGTACTCGTCAAGTTCCGTCGGACACAACGCTCTTCTGCACCTTTGAGCATGCTTTGTAGTCATGAAGCGACCCTCCCCTCACCGTCTCGACGGATAAACTGTCCACCTAAAGACCTACATACGCGGTAAACAAACACAGCAACTTGGGATACAGCTCAAGGCACACACTGTAAAAAAAATAATACCGACCCCAAAAACGGGTGTGAAGTAACATCAGTTTTGGAATTTTTGTGGGTCATTTTGAGATCTATACCAAAATGATCAGGGCACTCTAAAACGCATTTCTACATAGTCCTCCAAACGAGCCCCAAAACTTTTGAAACGCTGTTTCTTCACCCCTGTTTTGGGAGAATAGCTCCCCAAAACAGGTATTATATTTACAGTGTAAATAATCGGTATAGGCTAACCTGCGTTTCCTGATAAATAAAACGCTAAGTCCTTAAACTAACCTGTAAAGCGACACTAAAAACACTTTAAAAATTAATTAAATAACATGGCAGTTTTTAAAAACAATCTTTCATAAGTCTCATTGTTTTGTGACTGTTTCTTTGAAGTGTACCTCTGATTTGTGGAAATGCGGTAACGGAAAGCCAAGCACATAAAACGTCCAGCAGCGATAAAATCTTAAAACTCGCATGCTGTTGTCTGTTCGCCCAGTGCGGTTTTGCGGATATAGACCGTGGCGCAATATGTGCTCGGCTCCTACTGTTACTAAATTTCGTTCCAAATTTAAACTGTAAGATTAACTAGTCGGGCAGTCAGCGGAGAGACATATCTTCAGACGTAGGATACGAGTGCAATGTTTTGAGTAGAACCGACTTTCCGCTCGTAAGGACCTTCGTCTCTAACTGCACACGATTTCTTTTTGTCTAGAGCGATTCTTGATTAGAGAGCTTCATCGTATCCTACGTATCGGTGTCCTCTGTATACCTGCACGCCCCTTAGCTGCGAGTCGTCAAGATCCATCAGAGATATAATATGTATTTTCTTGAAATCAATTGAGCCCAGGTTAAGTTCCAGGTCTATCTCTAGATTCGGTTAGGACGCAGTGCGGCCAAGTAGCTCTTAAGCACGACAGCAGGGACGTCCATTTGTCTGTTTGCTGTTAGTTCAGAAAAGCCATCTAGAAGCTTGGAGTGCCACAGAAACCCTACCTTTGGTAGTGAATCCAGATGGCGACTCTTCGTCATACTATCGCAGTTCGCTCGTATTGCGTTTTCGTGCATTCGTGCAGCGTGTTTGCACCTTCCTGGTGCGTCCGAAGTCAAATCTAGTTGCACCTCAAATGTTTCTGTTTCTTGTTCGTATGAACCTTTGACAGGGCAGTCACATGTAAATTCTAACTTTTGAGCGCAATGTGACCGCCTGCGTGGCCACATTTCACTTTCTCTCAGCCACGAGCCACGTAACCCCAAACGTGTTAGACGCGTGAAGACGTTGAAAATTGTAACGTTTTCGATCGTTTAAGAGAAGGTTCAGACCACGACACACCGACTGACGACAGACACAGAAAATATTTCGTGTAGGTCTAAAGGCACCCTCGCGCACGGCACTACGAACATGAAAATGCACAACGACTGCGTCAGTGGCTCGTGATCGCACTACGAACGCGCGGTTTTCCTTGCACGGGAAAGGTGGGGAAAGATATGATAATAGGACAGTTCAGTACTCGTCAGGGGAATCTAGCGGAAAAATCTTATCGATTATCGTTCCATTTAATGACCCCAGTAGGGTACTCCAAAGACAGTCTGGAGCGGGAGGAACAACAAGAGAACGGCTTCCACTGACCGGGTGAGCGGGAAGGTGGGACATGAAGTGGCGTCGGAGGAGTTCACTCCCCACCTGTCTTTTCTTCTTCTTACTTTCCCTTCACTGTCGGTGATAGTTCCCGCCCTTTTCGCGTGAAGGTTTTCAATGACCGTCGCGTTCTCTGTACTGTTTATGTAGAAGATGGGACCGACGGCTGCCTTATTAAACTTATTTTTTAGGGACGTGAACTTGGCCACACATTTATCTTGACGACTTGCCGCGTTGGGTTGCTGATCCTGACCCAAACTTCCAATATATCCACTATTCATGTCATGAGAAAAAAAAAGACAGTCCATGTAGCTATTACGAAAATTGATTTAAAATGGGATGTTCTAACTAAGCCTGAAATGGAAGTCGAAGAACAAGCAAACAAGGACAAGAGGCGAGAGGGTTTAAATCCGCCTCCTGTACCCCGCTCTCTACTTGCCCTTGTTTACTCCTACTTATTCTTTGAATTCCGTTTGGCGTATGTTTAGAAAAATCCATTGAAGTACATTGATATTGATGATGATATTTAAAACGAGTATTCATGAAAACATCGAGCCATTATGAATGAAATTTCGTGGATATGTTTGGGAGTTTACACATGTCCTGTAGTGAAAAATCTGTGTAACATTCACTTTCTTTCTCTTTCTCTATCACTCTTTTCTTGCTTGTACTATGGCAATAAGACACTCTTCTATCCTTTTTTCTATGCTCGTTCCAGGTGTACCGGGCAAGAGGAACGAAATATACTACAATTGCTGTCCGGAACCGTACATAGATATTACCTTTATCATAATTATCCGAAGGCGTACACTCTACTACTTTTTCAACCTAATCGTGCCCTGCGTGCTCATAGCAAGCATGGCCGTGTTAGGTTTCACGCTCCCGCCGGACTCGGGCGAGAAACTCTCACTAGGTAAACCAGCTCTCTCTAGATTCCACATAGTACACACCTCCGAGCTCAGAGGACTGGATCGCACTCGCATCCGGGGTGGAGAAGCTACGCCTTCCGCCTGCGTTTCGAACGCAGCCGATTGGCCTGGTTTACCCCATCCATGCGATGCACCCAAAAACATGATCAGTCCCACTGAGCTCTCGGTGGTGCACCTTTTTTCTACCTCTCTTATGTGTTCAGTTTGCGCTGCCCTTTAGCTGCCGACAGTAGCATGGCTGCGACAAGCGTGTACGACTCGACCAGCATCAGGACAGCTTTCTATGTTCGCGTGCGCTCCCTCCGCTGACGCCAATCGTGCGCAGATCATGTTGTTTCAGAAGTTCACCGCTAGGGTGTCTCTCTGCGACAATATACACCCAAGCCCTCCCACATTTGCAATTATTCGTCTGATCTGAACCAAGTTTAAGATAAATCAACTTTTTAATTCGAAGCCCTCGTTTTGCATCCATTGACGCTGTCCATTACTCGGACAACCCAAGACCCAGATCGTGGAGCAACACAACCCAGAAACCAAGAGTAAAAAACAATTTTTGGTGGTCAGTTGGAGACTGATTTTAAAACGAGTTTCATAGCTTCCTCATCATTTAAAAAATGTCTCAAAATAACCTCTAAAAATAACTTTTGGGTCTTGGTTCATGGGATTGGTTGCCTCAAATTCCGCTTTTTCCGTCTTTTTTTTCTGTGCATTCCGCTGGTGCGTTACTAACTGAAATAACGCCTACGAAAACGAGCTTGATTCAGATGGACCCCAGAATGCTCAGACGAATTCAATACCAGGGCAAGAGCAATCCACACTGCCGCTGTTGGGTGCCTAAAAGAAGATCTTTCCCATCATAATTCTAAGATCCGATTTAGATTTCACACTAATAAGTCAGTCCTCACTTACTTGAGTGAAGCTCAGCTAGCAGAAGCGAACCGTTGCGCGCTACATATCCGGTATATGTATTTTTCAAATATAATATTCTAACTTAACTGGGGGATTGTCCTGGCCTCGCCCGTACGCACGGTGCTCGATTAGGAGTCACAGCAGTCGATCAGTTTCAAAAAAGTGAAAAAAGGAAAAAAAACAGGTATTGAACATTTCTTTTAAGGCACCCGACGCAGTGTAGAAGAATCTCCTGCCCTTCTAGTGAGCAGTGCGCATCTACACTTTCATAGCAGTTTCCTTTATGGCCACAGTCATTAGAGCTTGTTTCATGTTTTAATCACTCTTTGGTTTGTTGTATGTTGTGTGTGTTGGGGTGTCCTGCAGGCATGCCAGCGTTTCGCCATCTAGTGAACTATACTTGCTGCCCCGACGATTTCTACGTTGACATTACTTTCGTGCTCCACATTCGGCGTCGGACGCTGTTTTACACGATCAACTTGATCGTCCCTTGCGTTATCATCTCTTCCATGACCCTGCTCGGTTTCACGTTGCCTCACGAATGTGGGGAGAAGCTCACCCTAGGTTTGTAAATGCTGAGGGCAACTCAGACCAAAACAGTGAGATATTCTAACACCCTGATCTAACTGAAATAAAGAATAAATTAATTTTCAATGATAAACTTAATCTCCAAAAATAACAGTCAGTTTCGTAGAATTATTAGAGCTGAGTTTGGACCACGCAGCCCAGCTTGTTAGGACGCCAGGTGTTTCCTGGGAATCTAGTTCAAAACTTCAGATTGGAGATTAAGTTGCTTATTAACTATTTTCACCCGCACGCAGCTTGGTTCGGTAAAAAAAAAAAGAAGCATTTCCTAACGCTGTATAAGTACAGTATGATAGCATCACATCTAACACCAAAAATGTAAAGTACAAACCGCGCTGTGGGTGAATATACTAAACTCATGGTTTAAACTTTAGTGTATTTTGCGCCTACTGATACCTGACTTTTCAGTAAATTAAATATCATTTTTTAGGACTTAACGGCAGCAGACCACTCAGAAATGAAACAAATGCTTGCATCTCGACGCAACGTCCGTGGTCAAAAAGTGAAGCAACATGTTTCGCTGACGTGACAAACTGTTAGATGAAGTAGCTTTCTTGTTATTTGTTTGCTTGACGTATGTTTTTATGTATTTCTGATTTTGATTGCTATCCTCTTTGCGCTTCGCATGCTATGTGGGTGTTTACATTGTGTTTGTTCGCTCGTGTTTTAGAAATTACTGTTATTGCTTTTTTGACTGTTGTAACAGCAGTGAAGGCAAAAGAAATACACTGGTTTGTTCTGAAAACGATTCTTAAATCGACAAACATTTTTGGTAAAGTGCAATGAGAGCAAGGTTCCAAATAAACCAAGTGTGGTTACAAAAACCAGTCTTCCTTCGCCTTCTCGTATTTTGTTTAACTCTAATGTGACTCTTTCAATAATAATTTGGCTCCTTTAGGGTTGCCCTTGTTCCCAAAGCACAGGTTTCCAAGGACTACCGGAGACCCATTAACTTAACTTCGACAAAGGGTTATTCATGACTTCTCCAACGGAGCAAAAAACCATACTCAACGAACAAGTACCAGTGGTTTGGCAAAACAATGTGCTTCATCCTTGAGTTACGTTCACACAGTATAATAATGTAACGATATTATTGTTTGTATATAGTCTTACCACTGGTTTTGTTGCGTTTTCAAACCGTTCGTGTGAAATTAGTGGTCGATTCGCAGTTACAAACTCCCTACATTGTTAATGTGTCTACAGATATTCACTGTGTAGTTTCAAATCCAGGGCACGTCCGAAATCGACATAGAGTAGAAAGAGGACGAAAAGGGAAATATGGCTGAATTCGAAGCATGAATCTACGAAGCGTCTTCCCAATAACGTCAGCTACACGTGCCACAACGCGAACAGTGTGTTGGTTGGAGATAAATCTACCAGCTCCCGGATCGCGGGTTCGATCGTTACGGCTGTTTTCTCTGTGCGCTCAGAATTCGATTTCGGCTTTATCCAGGAATTGAGACGACATAGCTAATCAATACAAAAATGACACTGGTTGTGAAATTGCGTTTACGCGTACTAAAGGGTTATGTGTGATATGTTCCTGATCATAGTCCCAAAAGTGGTATCAACAGTTATCACTCTCTGGCTTAAGCAATAATGGAAAACAGATTTCATTGAGAGCTTTACGCTTAAGTGATGTTCTTCCTTTGTTTTCTAGGGGTTACAATCCTTCTCTCACTGACTGTTTTCCTAAACATGGTAGCAGAGACGATGCCAGCAACTTCGGACGCAGTTCCATTATTAGGTAACTCTAGCGAAGATGGTGATAAAGTCCGCTTGAGACTTGAGAGACAGAGGGGCAACATCGGTACATTTAGACGCACACGATCGACTGACAGACTTCTGAGACGACCACCACTCCCCTTGCCACACACCAACAGCAGAGCGTGGGCGAGGGCGTGGCCAGTACAGCCCTAGACCTGACCCGGGGAGGTAAGTTAGCTGAGGTTAGCCACGTCCTCGTCTCACGGAGGACATCTGTCATCCGCAGGTCTACGACGCCGGCAACATCATCCTGCCATCAACTTGTTGTGTTTTTGTGTCGCTTTACCCTTTGGTTGTAGAATGCGTCTTTGGTTTTTAATCGTGTCCCTCCTAAAGCCCGGTCACCTTTTACCCCCACCCCCTGACACTCCCTCGCTCAAAGTTTTGCGCGAACTAAAAAACTAATTTTCCTTCGCATGTGTTTCAATCTTTGTCTCTAACCATCTGCTGAACTGATCTTCATTCACAACATCCCTGGGATTGAATTAAACTAAAGGTCCAACAGGACCATAAACAGTCTAACAAACCCAGTAATAAATAATTCGATGAAATTGTTTTAAACTAAAACGACTTAAATAACGAAAGCAAATCTTAACTAATCATGTGAATTTGTGATAAATCTAAACGTTTTCTAATAGTTGTTTTATTTGTATTCAATTCACTGATGAAAGCAACACCACATGAACTTTACTAAACAGACCTCAGTACATAGAAACTAGAATACATAGAAGGGCACGCCTGTGCACGCATGTACATGTTATCGTACCGCTAATAGGCTATCATACAGATCAGCAGACTCACACAGATTAGAATGGACTAGATCATATTCTCTACCCCCAAAACAGAACCCCCAAATATATATCCCCGAATAAGTGACTCCGATAACATCCGTATTTCGATTTCGAACAATACGAAAAGCCTGCTAGGCTATTTAAACGATCTGCATTATTTTGCTTTCAATCGCAATTCTCATTTCATTGGTACCAAGTGAACATTCGAATTTTTTTCTTTTGGTTTCAGCGCAACGATTTCTCTATATTTATTTTTTTTTGGTTTAGTGTACAGAGTCCCAATGACCTTCTATTCCAGCTAGGATCTATTGTCAGGAAATAATTTAAGCATTTTTTTTTAAAACTTCACAGGTTTTCAAATTGTAAAATGCAATCAAAGCATAGAATGGCTGGATTTGCTTCAGACAGTAAGCTGCAAGTTCTAGAAAACTTATCCGACATAAAGAAGGAGTCAATATTTCCTGAACCAACTTTGGGTAGTACTCAGCAACATGCCGGTATTGCACATTCCTTGCCGACTGGTCGACTTTACGGGACGGTTCGTTCGGCATCCGATACGAAGGCTTGATCGATGGGTTATCGATGACGATCAGAATTTGGTCTAGCACAGGACAAAAGTCCATGCCAAAAAAAAACTGCTTTCGCAATTTAGGTGCTACTGGCGAAAAATTGGAAAGATGACCGATTTTCATCGATATCAATAACTTATCGATTTGAAGAACACAATCCCAATGAATCGATACGTCGAAACAAATAGAGCTTTTCACACAGGTTAAGTCCAACAGACGTGGGCCTGTTAAAGGATACTTTTTTAGCAGCTCTCACCTTTTGAGGACTTTCAGAAAATAGACAAGTACAATTAGCAGAGATGAGTAGGTTTAAAGATTTTTCTTGTCTTGTTTTCTACAGATGTGACTGTCCTACTTTCGTTAACATTTTTCCTAAACATGGTATCTGCGACAATGCCTCCAACCTCTGAAAGGCCGCTCATAGGTAACAGCAGGGAGAGCCTGTCACATTCTTTCACCTCCTGTAGACAGTCGCAGCCAAGGGTTCATATTCATTGTAATGCAAGCACTGGAAAAAATGAAATGTGGCGTGGCTACTTTCTTATTTTCAAGTCAACTTCGACTCGTCAATGAATAATTGTTCCCCTTAAGTTGAGGTAGTGAGCTAACAAAGACGCTCCACAAGCTATCTGTTTGTCAGTATCAAGCTTACGCGGAAAAGTTAAAGGCAGTCCATTCAGGGACAGAATGAGGAACGTGCGACAGGGATGGAGCTTTGCGGTGATTGGGTGAGAGCGAACGGGAGGGCAGGTGGTATCCACGCCCTTGCATCTCTCTCGCATTCACACAAACTTCATAAGACTCCATCTCACACGCATACTTCCCAGCTCATTCCTGACTTCATTTTAATGCAAATGTAGCGGTCTGAATCAGACGTCGTCTGAGATTGTCCCGATGCAGTTATCCCAATCACAACGCCTTGAAAGTCAAATCTTACTCATGTCTCGAAAAAAGCGGAAGGACCGTAAAAATTATACACTCGCTATCCCAGAGACAAACAGGAGCTTGTAATAGGAGTCGATTTGGCGTTGTGAAGCAGAACACTTGCTTTCAAAACTTCAGTAAGCAGGTACTCTCGATTGCCTCCAGTATTTCAAGCGACATTGTCATTCGCTTTTAAAGTTTGAATTGCTTGCTGTATTACATCAACATTTGATTCTAGAGTAGTGAATGCTTCTCAGTTTATTTTCCGTTATCCAAACTTATTTCGCGAAAAATTGAATGTCAGTTACCGAAAGCTCTCCGTTAAAATGAGAATACCATATGAACTCTAAAGCACAAAGTCAAATCGAACTGAAAGAGAAATTTCGTCTAACGCGAATAATCTAATAAGAGGACAGGACAGTTCGTGACATGGCCAACGTCTCATTTGCACAGGACTGTGCCGCGCAGCTGGACTTACCCGTGACTGCCAGGCGAAAGGAGGCCTAGTTGGGGAGGGGTCGGGTGTGATGGGGCTCACATCGCCCCCGTCTTCATCTCCAAATCCAAAGCAGTTTAGTGAAAATTGGCCTAGAACAAAAAAGAGAAACTTAATACGTCAATGAATTGATTAAATAATAACGATGAATAAATTTTGTAAAACTTTTTCTCGAGGGATTATGTTGACTTAGACATAGGCTTAAAACAATTCACAACAACAGCAAATGAAAGTTAGTGCCTATGAATCAACAAAAATTAAAAGACGTAGGTAATACCGTGGTAAGTTCTTTATAGATAAGTAATAATTCCCACACAGAGCGATGTTCTTCGATATGACACTATGAACTCAATAATCGAGACTGAAAACAAACACGTATAAAGTAGAGTAACAGGAGTTTGAGTTGGTTGAAACCCCGGTCCGATGACATAAAAACACCACCCATTTCAAATTAATAGGGCAATGCCTAAGAACATCGTTTCATTATTCGATCCAAAAGGGTCATTTCAGCTTTTAACACAGCAAATAGAAACGCGAAGCGAAAATAAAACCTAAAACATAAAATTTGGTTTGGAAAAGATCGTTACTGTTGCTCAGTCACCAGTAGGATGCATGCTTCATATCGCCGTACCTTTGTAGACACGACACGAGGGGAAACCCTCCTCCCATCAACGGCCAGTAGTTGTCAAGGGTCAAGTATACTTTAAGGAGAGGACAGTGTTTCTGTGCAGGCTCAACCTTATGAGAGTGCTTTACATACCGACCCGGATCGGTCGAGCCCGTGCTCAAATACCTAGCCAAAAAATGATTGGGTTGCAAATAAATTCAGAAAGAAGAATGAAAATATTGCGTATGATTCAACCAACTTTGAAACATACTACAGCTTTTCGTACCTTCCAGTAAATTTACGAGAATCGATATTTTTTTTACAGTGTAACAGCAAGACCCGCTCAAGTAGACTCTTCCGTGCAAGACTGACGCGGCTTACGCCAGCTGAAGTGCATGGAGAAGGATGTCCTTTTTTAGTCGGACAGGGTCACCTAGGTTTCAAATACAGGCCACGTCACTCTTTACAGGCGCACTGTCCTCTTCCCTCCTCAGCTGTATCATTGTGCTTGGTGACGTCATATTTGCTACTTGGATCGCAGAGGCATAAATGTTTAAAGCAGTGTCATTACACCCTCACCTCCACCTATTCTCCAACGATTTGGGCTGCAGCAAACAAAGGTGACGTCACACGAAACGGATCAGACTTTCTCACCCTGCCGTGGAGTAAAATAATAAAAATGGAACGCTAAGCGAAACTCGGCAAATTAAATAGGTTGTACTATTCGCTTCGCAGTCATTTTAACATGGCTGCTAAACACATTGGCCCAGTTAAATTCGCGGCCAAAATTATTTTTTGCGGTCTCCTCACGGTAAAAAAAATCTTGTGTGACTTCATTATATGTAGCGGCCCAAAAACCTGACAATAATTTCAATCGATTTCAATAATTAACACCACCACTGATTTTCTGTGAACACCTGTGCTTGAAACGTGGCCGCAAGGCGCAAGCGCAACCGTATTAGTTTTTAGTCGTAGATTCAGTCCTGTTTTCG
This sequence comes from Aptinothrips rufus, assembly GCA_902196195.1. NCBI lineage: Eukaryota > Metazoa > Arthropoda > Insecta > Thysanoptera > Thripidae > Aptinothrips > Aptinothrips rufus. The sequence continues at coordinate 7,421 of CABIKL010000056.1, read as the reverse complement.
AACACAGTGTTATTTCTGTGACGAACAGGACTTTCTGAGCAGATTAGCAATATATTGTAAACTGAGAGTTTACTAATTACAGGCTCTGTGCCATTCAGCAAATGCCTGCCTGATCGTATGCGACCAAGTTAAAAAAAAACAATATTTCAAAAAAATTAGAAAATTGAAAGTGTACAACATAGATCGCTATGTGGCCATCTATTAATGTAAGTTTTAACGACCACGTGACCTATTTGCAGCTGCCAGTTGACGATAAGGCAAATCCAGCGAACACCTCCTTGTTGCTGGTGTCTTGCAGCTTGTAATCGAGGGTGAGAGCAGCCATGATCACGCGACCTTGAAATTCAGAGCTGACTGATCGCTGTCGCACTCTCATCACACATGAAATAATACGTCATGTGAGCCATGCTACTTGAACTTAAACGATTATAGCCTTCTCATATTCCAGTCTCTCTAACTCGACTGAAACGTTTCGCATTTGTCATCGTCTGGCGTTCACAAAGAGAGCCACTTGGTACGAACAGTAAAAAAGACGTGTCTTTAACACCTTACCTCTAAACTAAACTGTTAAAAGACTGAAATAAATCAATCGTTTAAACCCCACTCGGCCCACAAACGTTACCAGCTGAAAGAAAGGCAGTTGCACAAATTTTGGTTACCCTATGAATTAGGCAGACATTTGTTAAGTAACACTTAGTATGCAGCCATTCCTAACCTCCGCGTTTCGCACGGTAAGAGTCAAGTCCATAATCCACGAGATTTTCAAAAACAGCTTAAATCGCAGTAGTCACCTATCTTCGATTATTGCTAATAGTTACTTTTCATCAAAAGGAAAATAAAGTGTCGGAAGACATTCACATCAGTGCGAAATGCCCAGGAAAACTTTGGCTGCACGAACGAAACCTGCTGGTACCCATAAAATCTCGTTTTGTCTTGCTGTAGATAAAGATAAAAATGAAACATATTAATTCTGCTAAAACCTTCGATTTTCAGGCCGAATGTACTACAAATAAGTGCCAACAACTGGATAATTTAGAGATGTTCGGAAGGGTATCACTTGTAGGTCATGTCACTTATATCGTTTCGTTTGCAGGGGTCGCTGTTGAGAGAATCAGTGCATCTGTAGTAATAGACCAATGAAAAAATTTCTGTATCTTTTACAGGAAGTAAGCGCGGAATAGATTTGCTGCTTTGCTCTGTGCATTTTAATCAATACTATGTCTCTCTTGCAGATTGAACGGAAAATAAGGTAACACAGACATGTCACATATTTCGGGCTTAATCTCATCACAAAATTTACCTTGCCTTCGTGAATCCCTAAGTAAATGGGGGAGTGTGACTGCTGTTTGTAGAAAACAAAGCCCAGTTGAGGGCCGTTTCGTGCTTCAGAATCTGCAGTTCTGCTCAGAGAGTTTGAGACTTGGTCAGGTGCGGATCCAGGCACAAACGGAGAGTGTTGCCTACTTCATCGTTGCATGAGAACTCCACAACATAGACAGGAGGGTGAGAGGGGGAGGGGGGGGGGGGCAGAAGGAAAGGGGCCCTCCTCCTGGATCCACACCTGCACTTTGTAAGCCGTGTTGCTTCGACCAGTGGTTCCTCCCATAAACACGATAGTAAACTAGCAAACTACTCGATTAGGTCATTTCGCAAGTGATATCAAAATTTAGGAATTGAGTAACTCAATAGGAAAGAGTGTATTCAAATTCTGCATTTTAAAGACACCTTTTCAAATCCGACCCAAAAGCCTATTCTTTTCTGCTTTTGCGTGTATGATTGGGCGAGTGACACGTAGGAGCCGAAGACATATTACGGAACTTAGTGACGTAACGATAATCCTGGCGCGAAAAACTACAGTGTGCTATTCGTGACGTTACCATATTACGTAATATGTGCGCGATTTCTCATATTTAGCATACTTTTAACTCTAGCTTTTCACTGTTCGCAAGGAATCGAAAAAACAGATAAAAAGAAAAACTTCTAGTGGCTTGTGGTTCTCTCTCTCCCACTCGTGTCAAGCCGTAAGTCTAGCAGAGGCTTGAGTGCTTTAACCAACCAGCCAACCAAACTAATGAAAGCCAATAGGATACTCCGAAGTCGACCCAGAGTGGGCCATCTTTGGAATACCCACTAGGGTGCTCCGATCCGAACTCGGCCTCGAGCGGCCCGCCCGGAATTCGGAATACCCTACTGCGGACGACATGAGAAAACTGACACTGAATCAAAGAAGGACCAAGATACTTTCGTCTCCCAAATCTTAGAAGATCCACTGACTAAGCTCGAATCAACTGCGGTGAAGTCTCGATCGCCCTATGCAGATCGAACCGTTCTGAGACATTACTCATGTCTGATTTGGGTTAGTGTTCCCTGTGTCAGGGAAGTTAAGACTTTGTGTTAACGCTGTGTCTGACTGTTCCAGGCGTCACGATCCTGCTCTCACTTACGGTGTTTCATAACCTTGTCGCCGACGCTCTGCCCCAAGTCTCAGATGCAATGCCTGTGCTAGGTAGCAGATGAACACGCGCCACGTCTACTGACTAGTATTAGCTGCTCCGCTCTGAGCCCATCCCATTCCAACGCACGACACCTATCGTTCCCACCAGATACAGGGCCTTCTAGGCAAGGAGATAACGTGACAAACGAACCACGACCTCTCTGGCCCTGCGTTTTGGACATGCACCCCTGACCGAATAGAGCAGTGATGTAAAGTCGTTGAAAATTTCTTAGCGCGAGGAAAGTTGTGACGACAACAATTAAACTGCTATATCACCTTTCAAGAATCGTTCAGACAAAGCTACACGCTCTCGCACTCATGAAATGTTCATTATCGTTAAGCATACATTTAAAACTCTAGCTGCGGCTGCATAATTCGATTGCAGGCCCAACAAGAGAATATTTACAGACTTATTTTGCATTGTTTTTGCGAAGGCTATTTGACTCTCGACCCTAGTTACAAGGCTCGTACCTTAAAGTAAACAAATGAAAACTTGTCTCTGCGCGGGAAATTTTGGGCCTGCTAAAGATATAAAACCATCACCGACTTGGCAACACTGCAATGGAATGTGCTTGTTGGGATGTGGATGGGCCTATGTGGCGGGGTCCTTCTCTAGCCCGCTGCTTTTCGCTACAGCCCTGGTAGGATTTGTATCGCTGCGGTAGCATTGCGTTAGCCTGCATGTCACCTCGGATACTCCCAGTGAAGTGGTTGACAAGGAACAATCAGGATGCTTTAGTTTTTCCGCTAGATAAATTGAAGATAACAGTATTTAGAATGTTTCCAGTGCCTGAAAATACTTTCGTCTAATACCCCCCATTATTATTTTCATAGGGGTAAGCCTAGGTGTTACTTTGGAAAGGAAAAAAGGGGCCGTTTACAAATGACGTAACAACTTGGGCAGCGCAGGGAGGGTCAAATGAACTGTCACCATCCCATATAGATACATGGAGAAAGATAAATTTAATGTTTCACGTTGTGGGGACGATCATGACGCGAAAATCGAGCCGTCATTTGTGAACGGCCCCTGGAAGGGCCTAATGAAGGGATATTTCTAGCTAGCCTTAGGATTTATATGAGGACTTGGTCAGAGCGTCTGCTTGTGCACATCGTATTGTTTACAGTGTTCTTTACCTTCAGGAAACAGAATGATCATATCAGTAGCGAGGAAAGCAATGATAAGACATAATTTGCAGCTTTGTGAAAACGCTTCTGACCACATAGAGCGTAAGACGACTAGCAACAGTTTGTCCTGGATCAGATCCACAGGGTGCAAGTTCAAGGGACAGCCCTGTCCTGCAGCTATTGCCGAAGTTCATGCCCTTCAGTGACTGGGGTGGATGCTTTCTGTTCCAGGCGTCACTATCCTGCTGTCTCTGTCAGTATTTTCCCTCATGATTGCGGAATGCCTGCCGCAGACGTCTGAGGCTATACCTCTACTAGGTCAGATGGCTCGACCAGTAGTAGCTCCTTCACAATGCTTCACTCCTAAATCGTTACAAAGTATTGCTTCGTATTACATATGCTTTAAATCTTATGTTATTCTTTGTATTGCGAAGGATATATCTTTCATAATACAAACTTAAATACTTTGTAACACAACAAAGGGATTTTTGTTTGCAACATATGAAGCAAATCCTCTGTAACTTACAAAGAATTGATGTACATTACAAATGGTCAAAATCATATGCAGTACAAAGCACTTTCTTTGTAACAATTTAACAGTGCTGTTTTGGGCAACCCTAAGAATACACAAGAATTTGAATTATTTTTCGTCTGGGTGGTTTCATGCCTCCGAATTACCTCTTTTAACTTATTCCTAAAACACGAGATATGCAGATACAAAAATATACTGATTTTGGGAGCTATTGTACCTAAAACATTCGTTTTACGTACGGAAGCTCGCAGAACGAGTACTTTTTCTCTGCGTAACTGTTTAAAGCTGTTCCTATGGTGAGGAACGACCCGATGTCGAGGAGACGACTTGAACGGAAACGTTAAAAGTGATAACTTGAGGTCTCATGAGTAGATCTCTCTGACATCCTTTCTTTATTCCTGTCTGTATGTCTGCTTTCATGGCTCAGTTCAACCTCCTTCAACTTTCTGACCCTATTTCTCCTTCACAGGCTTCCTTTTTGTTCTATCGACCTACTTCTCTATCCTCTGTCCAACGGATTCAATTTTCTACCATGACCCCTCTAACTCGAGGTCACTTGCTATGCTTTTTGTCTCGCCTTGTGTCTGTATCTTCCACTGCTTTCGACTGTCTGGCCGTGTAAAGCTAGGAGTGTGTGAGGCGCACAGCGATGCAAACTGCATTCACTCGAGGGCGATGGGCGAGAGGAGATGGCCTGTCCAATCACTCCATGCTCTTGAGTGGTGCTGTGCAGCGCCGTGCTCACATTAGGGGTCGTCCATAAATTACGACAAAATCGGTCCCTTTTTGACCCCCTCCAACCCCCACCCCCCCCCCCCCCCATCCCTTTTCGTAAGGCGAATAACCTAACCTCACGATGGTTTTGGTATGGTACCATAAGCCAGGCTGAGATCCCCTCCCCCCTAAGAGCCTTACGTAATTTATGGACAGCCCCTTACAGTCTCTAAGCTTTATGCGGCAATAATGTGGAAAACGCTAAGAGCCTCTGTCAGCAGTAGATTATTCCGCTAAACATGGATGACACATTAAATATTCTTCGAATATTCGTCTGCCGGTACCTCCCCTCTCGCCGTCTTTAGAATATCCTAATAAAGGAGTCGTCATTTATATTTTTATCGATGTTTCAGTGTTTTACGTACTCGTATTCACTGTAGCGTGTCGGGCTTGCGAAATTTTGTTGATCGCTGAGAGGCTTTTAACAGTTTTCACGCATACTTCTACTAAATAAGTTGGTGAATGGAATTATAATAATTGAGCATGTGTGATCTGGCTCTTTTTAACCAAACTTCATTTTCGGTGCCTAAACATGAACATATGAATAACTCTAACTTGTTTTCTTTTATAACTATGAATCTCTGCTCTAACTACAACATGTGCTGAGTATGTCTACTGATTAATTCTGTTGCAGAATGACGTGATTGGATTCCTACTGTCATTTCCGCATAACTAATCGATGCGTTCCTTGCAGCTGATTGAATTGAATGTGAATACCTCTCTTGCTCCCACTTCCTCGTCCCTCCCCTCTCCTCGCCATCTCCACCACAACAAAACAGAACTAAACCGACCTGAGTCTAACATGGCACCGTATTCTAACAAACGATTGAACAAGCCTGTCCAGAACACTCCGTGAAGTCACGTGACGCTGCTCACTCTCACTCTCTCTCCAGCCCTGCCTGTCGACAGGAGCGTGTGTGAGAGAGAGGGATAGAGCGGTGCGACTCTGCTTCACGTGCAATGTGGTATCGGTCAGCTGTGACCACCACATCTGGTGTTCACAGGCGTATTGGTGGAAGCCCCTCTGCCTCCAAGTAACAAATGGATATGCTTACAATAAACTGATACTATTAAATTAGATGTTTAAGCTAAACGTAAGCTAAAGTTCGAGTGACGGTGTGAGTTTGTCTTGGCTTGACCAACTACTCCGCCTTTTGAGGATGGATTCCTTTGTATCGTGAGACGTGCGGACAACAAATATCTCTAATCATGTTTCATACTATGCTGGACAAGAGAAAATTTCTTTTTCAAGTAGACAAAGAGAAAAGAAATGCTTTTAAAGCTCGACAATAGATCAAAATCAACTTGCACTGATAGAAAGGAATTCATTTCAAAACCCTTACATATCTACACTTTTAAATCTGATCTCACCGGAGAATTGCTTCTAGCGTACTAAGTAATTTTTACTATACTCTAATAACACCTACCTGGTATACAATTAGTTTAATATATAGTTAAGTGCCTAATTTAACACACGACTGCCGTGGCATGTCGTAATCAGTGGTTCTCCTAGATGTGTGATGCTGGCTACTGGCAATCACTACTTGCATTTTCGTACACACCCAGACTATATCCGTGCACAAGCACACACATAATAAAAAATATAGTCAAAGACCTGTTCTTTTCTGAGCTATTTCTCGTTACAACTAGGAGACCACAACACCGCATGCATAACAAGGTCATTCTTACATTGTAGCTTAGTTATTTCGCTTCAGCGATTGATGTGCTTCACGCACTTACACCTGAGTGTTTTTTGACAAAAGCATCGGGCTGTGCCAAAGCACATTGCTTCGCAGTTTACTGTTATACCATTTAGTTTTTTCTGCTAATTAAACCAGCTCTAACTAAAAGAACAGTCCCAGGGATCTTTTTTTTCTTTCTTTCTTTGTTATTTCCTTCGACTTATTGGTATTCTTTCTGCTTATTCCTCTGTTTCAGTAAGCCCTTCACCGTCCTAATCCTATCCTGGGTTGTAATCTAATGGCATAAGAATTGACCGTCAAGTCACTTTCACGACAGAGCGATATGCCATTCTTCATTCATATTTTTTTTATGTCACCCTGTTTATGGGCTTTCTTTTTTCCCATCCATTCCGTTTAAAACACACTGTGATATTTCTATGACGTTAAATTTTGGAAATTAAACGAAGCACTTATTTCTTTTAGGGGTTGTTTCATGAAAACATGATATGATTACTAATAATATTGTGTGTGAATGCAGGTACATACTTCAATTGCATCATGTTCATGGTGGCATCGTCAGTAGTCTCAACAATCCTCATTCTTAATTATCACCATCGTAGTGCGGACACTCATGAGATGACTCCTTGGGTAAGTACACTGTAATACTTGTAAACGATTTGTCCGTCCCCATTTAGTTTTCGAATGAAGCCTGAGAGGGGTCTGTTGCTCTTTTATACCCGATTCGTATAACAAAACAGTACCACGCGACTGATGCAGGATAGGACTCGTGTTTAAGATATTTCAAATAAGCGAC
>CABIKL010000055.1:0-35432 GCA_902196195.1 Aptinothrips rufus | reverse complement strand
TTAAAGAGAATAGGTCGGCATTTCAGAAAAGAGACATTTGTAATTTCTTAGCATTTTTGGAGCCCCTGCTTGACATTATATCCAATAGTCTGATTCGATAAGGTCATATCGACAGTGATCAACACAAATTGATAGTGGTCTTTGGTTTCTTTACAATACCTCAGTTCGTAATTTCAAGTAAATCTCAATTAAGATTCAAGGGTGATACCAAACAAATTTGTTCCTATGTACAAAATAATTTTATTGCAGATACATCTATACATTCTCTAACACTTAAACTGCTTAATTGCATGTTTCTTATGGACAATTGCTTCAATTTGTTCTCTATCTTCTTCAAATACCGGTTCATAAGGAGGAGCAAAATGAGGTAATACAGGCAATTTTCGAGCTTCATCATTGATAAAATGATTGATTCTACACAAGACTGGTGTTCGTTCCTTCCCATTGATAATGACTGTGACAATGAAGTGCTTTCCTTCTTTGTCTGGGTCAGGTCCAGTTACAGGTTTGGATGGCAATTCAATGCATTCGTCAGATAGAATGATTCCTGCCTGCCGGAAAGAGACTCTTGCATGCCATTTTTCAATCTGCAACAAAGTGGAAATAAACGTAGCAAAAACATTTAGCTTTTGCAAACAGTACATTTGGCATGGATGTAGTTTCAAAAATAATTGTCGAAATCAAAACTTACTGTCCAAGCATTCTCCATATTCATAAAGAAGAACACCATTATTTGCGAAAGATGGTGGGCAGTTTTTTGGGCTGTGAAGGTGCTAAACACAGTGTTATTTTCAACATCCTTGATCAACGATGCATACTTGGTTTCATTCTCAGGGCTTGCATACACAGCATACTGAGGTATCAGGAATTCAGCGTATGCCTTATCCCCTCGAACTTTCAATTTTGTGCCTTTCACGCCTTTACCAGGGACATCTTGCACCAAGATAACCTCTACATCAGGCATAGGTTGAGGAGGCACAACCACCTCATCAAACACATAATGCCTACTCCTAAGTCGTCGACCAGGACCATTCAATTTCCGAAGAGGAACCTCATGCCGTCTATGAACAACTGGGACGAATAATTGGGTATCGTCCAGAAGAGGAACGAACTTCGAAGTGTCTGTCACAGGGGTTTGGGAAGTTTTATTCGTTCGCACTTGGATCTTCCCGAACAGAACACTCTCAGACGATAGCAATGAATTACGTAGGAAAGCTCTCAGCATTTTGAATCATACGAGGAAATACACATTCAAGATACACAGTTAACTTGTGACATGAAAGACGTTCGAAGCTTGTTTTCACATGCAGCAGCTATACAGCAGACAGCCCACCTGTGAACAACAAACGCGAGCACTGGAAATAACACCACCGCCACCCGAAAATGTTTGGGCGACCGAGTGTGGTGTGAGGGAAGGGGGTCGACTTCGCATTGGTGAGATTTGGTGAGATTTCTATGATTTCTGCTCACCTGTCAACCACTGTAATGCTTGCTGTCAGGTACAAAAAGGAAAGGAAATGAGAAAATTTGTGTAGATTGCATAGTTTTCTTCCTAAACGAATGGCATCTTCTTTTTCCGCGTGGTAGCTCTGTCGAAATACTTGAAATCGAACCGATCGACTTGGAGCTTATTTATATCCATTTCAGTTTTTCAATTTAAGGGAATGGCAGAAGGAGGTTCTGTACTGGAGGGATTTCTTTGTCCTGTTTGCAAGGCTGACTTTGGTGCTGCTGTGAAACTCCTCTCTCATTTCGAAAAAGAGCACAATGAGGACAAAGACGTATTGCAGGCATTTAAAGGTGAATTTAATTTCCTTATGTTTTAAATATATTTTTTGTTCCCATCTTTTAAACTTTTTTGTAACCAGATTTTGTAACATTTCATTACAATGACATTTCTTTTCTCAGATTTATTTGGCAAGGCCAAAAAGAAAATCCTCAAGAATGAAAACCCCGTCGTAGGAGATGTTGACCAAACATCTTCATCTCGAAGAGTGCTGGGCTATTCTCCCAATTTTTATGAGCCTCAGAATATAGGTGAATGTTTTATCCTCTGCAAGGTTTTGTTTAATTTTATTCGTTTGTGAATCTCTGTATTATTTCTGTGATCGTTTTGCAGGGCTCGTTCGTTCCCACACAACATTGTTTACATCTGTTCGCAGCCAACACTTGGAGCACTACACTGTTGAAACAAACAAATTGCTGATTCGTTTGGACAAAATCTTGAAAGATCTTCCATCAGATCCTCTGAAAAGAAAAGGTATATGTCTACTTCGTGCTCTTTAAGAATGTAAATTACTTGGATCCCATTGAATCTCTCCTTCTGTATCCTTTTCCATTGATCCTGTATTATTTTTCTTGTGAAGCTCATGAACAAGAAGTTGTGCCTTGGGTGGATGAGAAAATGGTCAGGCTTTGTCCAAGTTGTAGTAAATCTTTTCACCTTGCTCGAAGGAAGCATCATTGCCGCCTTTGTGGATTTGTTATGTGTAACGACTGCAGTTATTCTTTAGGCCTTGATCATGCTCGTAAGTAGTTTTCTAACTCTTGGTTTTGATTCTCTTGTAGAAAACTATTTTCATAGCATGTTTATATTGCATGAACTTCTTATTTTTAGGCAAAATGACAAGTCCCATTTCACAATCTGAGGCACCGAGTGAGCTACATGGTTCATCATTGCCATCTTCTAGAATAAAACGTTCCAATTCCAGCTCAAGTCTTAACTCCGTGTTGTCTTTAGTTGAGGGTGTCCACCAGATTGACACTGGACTACGCATTTGCCAAGAGTGCTTAAGAGTAAGTGGTGTTTGGATATTTTCATTGATTGATGGACATTATAGCAGTAACTCAAAGGATAGTTGCAAATTATCGTTCAATGCCATTCATTTTTCTGTGGACACTAGATGTGAGTGGAAGCTTATGCCTCTCTTTTTTGAGTGCTTTACATTTCATTATTTTTATCTTTCACATTGCTAATTGTTTGGTAACCAACCCTGAGCTATTCTCAAACTCAAGCAGTTATGATATTTGGATATTTGTAAGCAAAGTTTAAATTTTTTCAGCTTCTGGAAAGTCAGGAAGCGCTCAGAGAGGGCAGAACTGCAAGACCCATTTTGGTGCAGTTTTACGAAAGACTGAGGAGTTATATGCAAGATGCAAACCAATTTCTTCCTACTTATATTAAAATGTGCAATTCACTAAGGTAAATGATACAACTTCTGCAGTGAATTTTAAAGCATAATGTATTCACCATATTTATGTGTTGTGTCAGATCCGAACGTCCTACATTCAGTCTGAACTTGTATACATTTTTTTTATGAAGCTAATCTATGGGTAACTTTTGATCTGTTCCAGCTCAGGAGAGTCTACATATCAACTGAAGGAAGCTCAAGCACTGTGGGCAAAATTGCTTCGATTAGCTGAAAACATTGATTCTCTTAGGTTAAATTAATTCTCAAGTCATAGAAAAAGTATGGGTGATTACTAAGTAAGAAAACTAACCATGTTTCTTTGCTCTTTTTTGCCAGTAAAAAGATATTAGTATTGGGTAGTGCAGATGCAGAAAATCCGCCCAGGGGAAGGGCACTATTACTCCAACAACAAATCAGAGCTGCTGCCACTGCATTCTTGCGTAATGAGATGCTTGGTCTTCCCACATTACCAACAGAAGCAAAATATTTAGAAATGCAAGAGCAACGCAGGTACTGTCTAACTGAATTTTAAGATTATATTCCTTTGAAATTCATGTTTTTTTAATATTTTGTCTACTTTTGTGATTCATTTAAATGACATTTTGTACATGATGTGCTTCTGAAAAATGGTAGACAAGAACTTAAAGCCCGAATTCAACAAGAACAGTTGGCTGCGCAAGCTTCAATGAACGCTCAGCAGCAAAAGGCCAAAGACAAAGGACAGGTTTTTACCAGACAATCATATCATAAGGATATTGTCAAAGTACATCAAGATACAGTGAGTAGGAAGGTTACCAAATTCACTCTCTGCACACATTTCTTATTCTTATGGACTCTAATTTTATTATTCCGCTGCAGGTATTACTTGACTCTGGATGGACTCCAGAAAAGGCGAAGCTTTTTAGTTCAGATGATCCAGTAGTGCAACAGATGAACAACCTTAAGCATTATATCAAGGAGGCAAAGTATGTTGAATTTTCAGTGATGCAAGTTGCAGAAAAAATATTTTAAATTTATAACTACATTATTCTCTTTTTTCTTTTAGTTGCTTTTAAGATTTCCTCTACATTTTTTTCAGGTTTGCACAAAGAGTAGATGAGGTGGAAGCTCTTGAGAGAAATCTCCAGGAATTACAAGAAGAATACTGGAAGCAGCAGGAAAGAAGACGGCAAGAGACTGAGAGCTAGTGTTTTGAATTCAGTTCCAAAGATCAGAGCAAGTGCGTGTAATGTTCCTTCAGGACTGTATTTGAAAATTGTGATGGTTAATAACTCCCTCAAATTTAATTTTATATTGAATATGGTAGCATTCTTTGTAAATAATGAATGTTTACTGCGACAAATTTCCTCAGTTCAGGTACTTCCATATCCATAACACGACAATATAACTATTAACAAGTAATTTATTTGAATTTTTATACAAAGGGTGTACTGAAAATAAAATATTCTTGATACAGAGAGTATCAGAATTTGAAATTAAAGTTCTTTGTACTGAATAACTTAACACCTTTCATTTCTGTAATAATTTTGTGTCAAAGAGTTATGAGTAAAATTACAAGTCTTCTTAAAAAATGGTGTGTAATTTCATGAAGTTTATGAGCCCACAGCCTGTTCGCTGTAATCCATGGAGCAAAAAAAAAAACCATTTCAACTATAATTCAATGTTCCTGGAAAAGTAGGTAAAATCTAACCAAAATACTGATGCGGTGTGGGCTACATCTCAGGCTGCCTTTGATGTTACTTAATAGCATTGCTGATAAAAATTTGCCCAGTAGACATGCTGAGATGCAGCCTGCTCCACAGTGGAATGCTTTGCCTAGATTTTCTATTCTTTTTTAGCAATGCTGTTTCCATTCATATGGATTGTCAGTGCATAGAGAGTAGATAAAAACCAAACATGTTCACTGTCTGTCTGTTGTTTGTAATCTACAGGAAGACAGTGCCTGCAGCCTCTTACTTGTCTAAAGCACCCAATTATAATCTTTAGAACATATTTCGGGGTGAAAATTTGATAGATGAAGGGCTTGAAGATTCTTCAATATTGCAGCTTTTTCTGTGAGATTGATTATCAAAAGTCATGATTCTTGTCATTAATTTCTGCAAGGAATCAAAATTTTTACTTCAACAGATTATTCCATATTCTGCTGTGTTGACTGCCAGATAAAATAAGAAAATTGATCCTATCAATCCAGATCGGTGTTAAGTGTGTAACCAAAAAGTTTTGAAACAGGCATTTACCTTTGTGGGATTCCTCTCCAATAGTTTAGGAAATGGGTTCCACACTGGTTTCCCGTCCTTAATTTTGTTGTTTCGTAAATTTTCGTGCATGTATGTTTTGACTCCTGCACTCTAAAGGAAATTGAACAACTTCAGTCAAAATTTTGAAAAGAGAAAGGCAATGTTTTAAGAGAACATTTCAGTTAGAATTTTTCAAATTTGTTCTGAATTATAATAGTTTTTATAAAGCCAGTTTAATTATTGGAAAGGCTCATTATTATAGAAGAGAAAGGAAAACAAATGACATTTTGCACTTACCGAGTCTCTTATGCAAGTGCGTTTTGATATTGGAGAATCAAATAGAAAGTAAGGTGAAGGGCTAAGGCAGGCCGGACTTTCTAATTGCCTCTCTCCTGCAAAAATTTTATCAGAATCTCTTTAGCATACATTGTTAAGATATACGAAACTCAACCAAGAGGGTCAGTTTTGGGTAGTACTAAAAATTGAAGAAGTGAGCCAACCTGTTTCCGTATTTTCATCTCTTTTTGTGAACCAAGAAAGCCATGACTGCTGCGACTTTTGATTTTGAATTCCTTGATTTTTGAGAGGAAAAGCATTGCTTCGTTCGCTAGTTATAAAAAGGAAAAAATAATACATCTGTCAATTATCTGAAAGTTTTACAAATTAGCTGTACAGCGAAAAGAGTTGAAAGTAAGTAAGAAAAAGTTCATTTAAAGAATTACCAAAATGCAGATTCATGAACATTTGTCGACTTAATCAAAGGGTTCTGCCAGAATTCATCAAAAACCACATTTCTTCCCAAAGGAGCATGGTTTGGATCATCTCTATCTTCATTTACAAGTTTGGAGTAGTCGTTTGTCAAGGGAATGGAGAAGGCATCCTCTTGTGGAGGCATGTATGGTGATATTGATGGACTAGTGATGTCCATCATACAAGAGCCTTCACGCCAGTGTTCAAATTCACTAACAGAATTATCAATTTTTAACAAATGAGGTACATGTTTAGAATGTTGAGATTGAAACAAGCGACTTTTTTCAAATTTTCTTAAGAACTCTTCTTCAGTCTGAGCAGCTTCACTTTTAGATGGAAAGTTATGGACTTTTTGATGCTTTTTGTTTTCCTGTAAAGGCATGTTTTCTGGCAAAGCTTCAACCCAAGCTTCAACACTTCTTTCTTTGAATGTTTTTTCCTTTAACTCACATTTTGCTTGATCTTTTCTAGTAACTTCTGCATGATCATTTTTTTTCTGCAAATTTTGGCATTTAGACTGGTTTTTAGTATTGATCTCTACAGGTGAACACATATTCTCAAGAACAACACATGGCAGCTGTTGTGATTCCTGACAATTCTCAGGCTGTGACTTATCCTTATTTGTTGAGAAATCTACCTTTTTTGTTACAGTTTCACGACTGAAAAAAAAAATTAGTTCTGTTTAAGGTGAATGTTCAATACTTTTTGCAATGATTCTTCAGTACGCAAGAACTTACGATTTGATGTAAATATTTATCACATCCTTTCCAATATCATGAAGGTAACCTAGCAAAATTAAATAAGATGTACATCACTGAAAGGTATCATGTGGTTTGTAACATAAGTGAACTAACAGTCACTACTTACTTTCAGATGGGCATTGTTTTTTCTTTTCGGATGCCACAGCTTCAGTAATTCCTATTGCAAATTTGTAATAGGAGGAGAAAGAGCCTAGCTTTAGTTTAGTCTGAGTGGCACTGTTATCACTTGAAATATTTGGGTCCAAATTCTGTTCTTTTTCTGATACATTATCAACACAATAGTTCTCTGGATCAGAATCTCTCACATCCTGAGATGAAATGCACCTATCAATATGTTCCAGATCACTAAATTCTCTGGTTTTGTCCAATAACAGCCTTTAAAAAAAAAATAAAAAAAAATGGAGACAAAATATTGAACTTTTTGTTGCTTTCCATAAAAGTTCCTGCATTGAAAATATCAAAACATATTAAGTGAACTTACGGATTGTTTCCCACTGAACGTTTGAAATTGCTCTTTATGTTGCTCCTTGATCTGGGCTCAAAAACTCTGTTCTTTCGCCTGTAGTTATTTTCTTCCAGGAGACCATCATCTACATGGCAGGGCTCATCAAGCTCCTCAGAGGATGTGCTCACTGATGCGGAATGAGAGACAACCGCAGTACTGAAATTGATGTTCACACAAATAGATTTCTTTGTCAGTGTCATAAGGAAACTAAATGCAATGAAGACAAAGTGGCCTTGTACTAACCTTGCACCTTTTGCAGCCTTAAGAAGGCATTGCAGATCAAATTCTGTGGAACCTCTCTTTGGGCCACCCATAAAATTACCTGAGAACACAGAAAAAAAAACAGAAACAAGAATTGGTAAGAAGGCACACATCTTAAGCTAAATATTAAAGACAAAAGAAGATGCAATTGAAAACAGAAGTGGAAGATTCAATTTATACAGGTGTACCTGTAGTGCCACGAACATAAGGTGAAGAAACAACTGAATTCTTGAAATAGCATTTCTAAAAAAAAAAAGTATTTTTAGTTAAGGGCGGTAACAAAAGAGAAATATTCGAGTTCAAATCGACATCTTGTCGACTGATCTTTTCAGACTAGGAGGGGCACTTACAGTCAATCTCTTCTGAGTGATCCGCGTCGTTTGTTTACTCTTTGAGTTTTCCTGGAGAAATGAAACAAAACGGATCAAAATAGGCGAAAAATTGAAATGGTTTACATTGTGTGTGATGACAGATGACTCATTCTTTGCTTTTCACCTTGCTGTAACATTTGGTGAATTCTTTTCTCTTCGGTTTGTGTTTCGGCTTATGGTATCGTCTTTTGGCAATCACATCCAGACATGGAGACCTCATTTTAGTGGAACGTTATCACATGTATTCAATGGCCAGGGGAATGTCACTGAATCTGCACCAAATACTTTAAAAACTTAAACTCAGGTATGCGAAACACGATGAATGATGCTCTTATTCGCGCATCAGCTTAGCCATCTTTGGCATATATAATGTATAATTTTACCGTAGGTCCTAGCTCTAATTTCATCTAAAAGTATCGAATTTTACCTTTATCTTTTTTTAAATAGGTTTTGGCCAAGATATCCGTGAACAAATATCAGAAAAATTGACAACCGTTAAGTCCCATTAAGTTCTGTTAGTTTGGCAAATGAGTGTCTGTTTACCAACGTACGTCGCAAAACCGACACCGCCGCAAGGTACAGCAGTCTCGCTACTTCTTCTTTCGTTTCTTCAGTTTTAAGTTATTTCTTAATCTCCTGTTCTCATCATTGTGTAATTGAAGGCAAGGTCTGCCGATGGAAATACCGAAATACCTTGACAGCCAGGTGTTTGTGTTGAATGTTTGTTTTGACACATGCCAAACCTGTATAACTACAGCAGAAAGCTGAAAGCTGACAATTACAGATCAAGAAGATTTTGATTTTGATGCACAACACAACGTCGTCATGGACCCAGATATCCTAACAACTTTGAAAATACTCATTATTGGAGAGACCGCCGTGGGAAAAACTAGGTGAGTATTGTTCTCATGTGAGTTTTAACGTTTACCACTTACTGCATAAAAGTGGACTGAAGTGAGGCCTTTATGGCAATGATGTCATTCTCGCTGCGTACAATGACACACTTTATTAAATTTTTGCATTTTAAAATCCACTTTTTTTCTTAGGATTCATTTTCAGCAACCTGCTGCTGAACATCTGTTGCTTTTTGTTTTCTGTTTGCTACTTCAGAATAAGACTTTGGTTATGCGTTGCTGAACTGCCAAGCTCGTTTAATGAAGATTTGTTTGATATTAAGTCTGACTGCAAATGTGACGCACGATATTGATGCAAAAGATTCTGAACTATTATGTTTCAAAACGATAGTTCCACATAGAGCATGTCTTTCCACACAAGGAAACCTATTTCATGGAACGGAAATGGTTTGATTTCTTAGTGGGAGCAGTCAAACGAGATTCGACTGTTACGAATTGAAAGTTAGCCAGCATGGACTGTACTCTTGTGTTTTTATAATCTCGTGATTCATGCTTCTGTTATTGAGGTAGATTAAAATGTAGATGTTCCTTAATTCTCACCAAGATTTTGTGCCTGGCAATGGCATTTATTGTTTTGTTATAACTTTTACAACTTAACAATCTCCTCTATCTTTGAGGTGGTATCCTATGAAACACTGTCAATGCTTCTGTAGGATGTACCTAATGAGTTTTGGGCTATTTATAGACATGCTCAACTTTGAATTGTGAAGATATTGTTTCCTTTTACTCATAAGAGCAGATGAAATCGTAACATATTTTTTTATGCTTGTCATTGTTTTGTTTGCAGTTTGCTTTTGCGGTTTATAAATGACAGTTTTGATCCGAATGTATCAGTCACAATTGGGGTTGATTTCAAAACAAAGAAGGTAGCAGTGGACGGCAATACTGTTAAGCTTGCAATTTGGGTGAGTAAGAGGCAATGATTTATTGTGCGACTGTGCTAGTTCAGTATCTACAATCAAGACTGAAAATTTTTTCATTCATTCTCATCAAATTATTACAGGCCTTTGCATTACATGTGTTTACTTTCCAATTTTTCAGGATACTGCGGGTGTGGAAAGATTTAGAACTTTAACCCCAAGCTATTATCGGAATGCTCAGGGTGCAATTGTTGTCTATGATGTCTCCAGACGAGACACATTCAACAAGATGCAAACATGGTTAGATGAACTAGACACTTATACAACAAGGAGGAATATTGTAAAAATGATTGTTGGAAACAAAATTGATAAGGTAACTATGAAATCACTGCGGGTGAAGTGATTGGGGTCAGAATTACTTCCCATAATTTAAAAGTCCTTGATTAGATATGTTTTCTTTATCATCATATCTTTTTCCAGACCCATATTTATTACATTGTCTCATGTTTTGGCTGTTCAGGAAGTGAATATAATTTAGTGTAACTTTGACAGGATACCAGAGAGGTAACCAAAGAAGAAGGAATTAATTTTGCCAAACGACATGCTGCATTATATATTGAGTCGAGTGCAAAGACACGTGATGGAGTTGAATGCGCCTTTGAAGAACTCGTTCAGAAGGTAAACTATGCTTTGCTTTGTTACTTGGTGTTAGGTATCAGTCTGGAAAATAGGATTACAGTAGGTGACTCGTTGTGCTTTATCAATTAATCTTGGTAAAAGAAACATTATATGCCTTTTAAAATGCACTTGTATTACCTACAAACCTTTTCTTTTTTCTTTCACAGATCATACAAACTCCAGGTTTGTGGGAAGCACCAACTGATCCAACTGGTACCATTTCGATATCTCAAGCTGAGGGGGAAGGATACCTTGCCAAATGTGGAGGGTGGTCATGTTCTCTTATTTAATTGTAATCAATTCAAACAGACAATATCTGATCACATATTTAATGAAAATTCTGAAATTTGTTTCAATCTGAATATTTTATCTTAACATAGATAATTTTGTCATTTATATTTTTATAACTGTTTTTATATTGGGCTTACAATTTAAAGTGTTGAAAGGGAATGAAAATAGCTTTTGCAGTTTGATATAAGTAAAAATGCTTTGGGGAATTCAGCCATTGATTGCCTCCTTACAAATGGAATGATACATCACTCTGAACCCGAAATATGTCACTTTTTCTTAGTGTTATCTCTATTGTATGTTGCAGATAGAATCAACAAAGTAATTCAGGGGCTTTGCAAAACCATAACACGCAAATAATTTTGTATTGTTTCGTTGTTAGACTATGTGCGACTTTTCAGTTTATACTTAATTCATTTCCTGCTTTTCGTAATGCAATATTTTACCTTCAACACTTGTGGCTCAGGGACTTTTTCAGCATGTCAATAGAAGACTACTGGTAAATGACAAAACAGGTCTTGAACCACTTCCAATAATGCACAGTCTTCTATTAACACGTCGATTTGCATAAATTTAAAATTACCTTTATTATGTGAGTGATGTTATTACTCATCTCTGAAGAGTGCCTTACAATGTGTGCAATGTAATTTGTTTCTGTGACACATTAGAATCAGATTTTATCTTTCAAGCCCGCTGACAATTCTGTTCTTGCGGTCGTTATGACTGCCTCTATGTGATATAGTAATGAGACTAATGGGTCAATCCATGAGGTGAAAAAAATTCCTGCTGATGGCTGGGCTGACGCTTCATTTTGGTCTGCCAAGTATCTTTTTAATGTAATGATTCTGTTTCTCTCCTGTCCTCAAGGTTTAGGAATAATTTTTTGTATTTAGAAAATTCAATAAAACCTGATGAAATACATCTCAAGCCTTCGCGCACGTCTTATTTTCTGTGTGATTCTTATGTGTTGTTGAAGATGGAGACAGAGATCGCGCACCGGCGCGCATCAAATTGAACCACTTGAACTTTCCGCCAGAGATACGCTCGCTACGCTGCGCCACACCCATCTTCATCGGACGTTTCGTTGTCTACTACGTCAGCAGTTCGGTTGCCACATCATCGGAATCGGTCGCAGTTTAGACTCCAGATGATGGAAAATAGAGAACATCATGAAACACTTAAAATCGATTAACCGGAGAAAGAAAATCCTGTCACTATGTAAATACTTTTCGTGATAATCTCAAAGGGAATTCTCAAACTTTGGTTCAGGGAAGGCGAGCGTGGCGCAGAAGTGGCCGCGTGGTCGAGTGAATGTCACGTGACCGTTCTTCCTTTATTTAGCGCACCTCTGAATGGACACAGCATCAGCATGAGCACCCCAGCACCGCAGCCCACAGTTAAGCGCGGCATCGTTAAACAGGTATTAAGAAGTTTGGAGGATTAAAAGTGCGAGCAACTGTGTCCTGGATCTTTCATACGCCAGCACCGTCATAAATTTTGAATGAAAGTTTCTGTGAAAAAAGCTCGAGGAGATGGTGTGATCAGCACAGATCGTGTCTGTCTGCTCGCTGGCACGTCACTGTCGGCTTCAAATTTTCTGTCATTAAATGATCTTTTGTCGTTTTAGGTCCTGTCAGGGGACTCTGTTGTGATCCGCGGTCCTCCTAGAAGGGGTGGACCTCCAGTGGAGAAGACTCTTCTCTTTTCCAATGTGCTAGCACCCAAGTTGGCTCGCCGAGCGACAGCCAAGTAAGTGATCTAATTTCCTCTGATACCGATGAATGATACTCTCTTTCGAGAAATACCATTCGCTAGCTGATCATGCCTCAAATGAATTTTGTCTTCTCTAATTTATTTCAAATTTCTTTGGTATATTGCGATCAGTAGATCCCCAGCTGTGATCTGTGAATGTGCCCGATGGTCTGCCAACGGGCAGCATCTTGCCAACACAGCTGATGTCCCGTAACCTCCAAACTGAATGAAGTCACCGGTTGGCTGCACCTATGTGGCATCTGTTGGCACAATGCGACGAAATGAAACCTTCTTTGAATATAGATATGAGCTGTGTCCTCTATGTTTACATATTAACTTCAGCAATGCAACCAAAATAATTGATTTATTTCTGCCCTAAAAGAGGGATAGTGTGTCATGTTTCAGCTGGTTCGATTTCATGTCAGAACCTTCATGAAATCTTTATTGTTTCAGCGCTGTCGATACTAGGGATGAGCCCTATGCATGGGAGTCACGAGAATTCTTGCGAAAGAAAGTTATTGGAGAACCAGTCTTGTTTGTTTCTGAAATAAGCTCCAACAACCGAGAATATGGTGTCATTTATCTTGGGAAAGGTGAGTTGTTCATTCCGTTTACAAAACTAGATTTTACTATGCTTGAAAATAAAACTGGAATCTCCTTTAATGAGAGAAAGTTCACTATGGATGAGTCCTTCAAGGTTCTCAAATTAATACTTTCTTATTTTTAAGCTTAGATCAGACTGTGTGACTCAGCAGTTACCATTTGCTATTTTTCTTTCTTTTTTTCATTTTGTCAATTATTTTAATTCCAGATATTCAGAGTGGAGAAAATATCACTGAAACTCTGGTTTCTGAAGGATGGGTAACTGTTCGTCGCGATGGCCGTGCTCCTGAAGTTCCACGCCTTATTGAATTGGAAGATGCTGCCAAGGCTGCAAGTAAAGGAAAATGGGGCGGCAATCCGTCGGTATGTTATGCTCTTCTGTTTGATCTGATATTTGTATTCCTTGTTAATAATTTCTCCTGTTTTGCATTTTTCTAGGAGCATGTTCGTGACATCAAGTGGACTATTGAAAATCCTATGGCGTTTGTGGACAAAATGGGTCAAAAGCCTGTTAAAGCTATCATTGAACATGTTCGTGATGGTTCTACTGTGCATGCATTCCTCCTACCTGACTTCCACAGGATCACTCTTATGATTTCAGGCATTCGAGTATGTGTACTAATTTAATATATTTTATTATGACATGCTATTAAGTCGTTTGATGAATTATTACTGTTCTTGGAACAGGTTTGTATTTACAATCCTTTTATCATCTTTTCATTCATTTCAGGCGCCTAACATACCAAGACCAGATGAAAACAAACAGCCTGATGATGCTTTGGGGTCTTTGGCAGAGGAAGCTAAATATTTTGTGGAGTGCCTTCTTCTTAATCGAGATGTGGAGATTGTATTGGAATCCACAAACAACAACAATCTTGTTGGATCTATTCTTCATGAGGTAAGGTGTCTAAACTACATATCTTAGAATTGTTGAAACCATGTCTTTGATTAGGTTGCAAGTATTGCATTTGTCTATTACTCTTATTTCAGAAAGGAAACATTGCGGTAGCCTTGCTACGGGAAGGTTATGCTCGATGTGTTGACTGGTCGATTGCTCATATGAAGACTGGTGCTGACAAACTTCGTAGTGCCGAACGAGAAGCTAAAGAAAAGCGGCTGCGAATTTGGAAGGACTGGACACCAACTAATGTTGTAAGTAATTTTGTTACAGCTTCATTGTCTTAACATGTGGAAATCTCAAAATGACTTAAAAATGTGCAGTTTGTTCTTTCAGGAAAAGCCCGTCCTTATAATAGAGTCACTTTAAAAGGATTTTTTATTTCACTTATCAGTAATTATCTTTCTCTTATCTTTTCACGCCTACTCGATGCACCTAATTCTTGAGTCATGTCATTTGATATTATTTTGCTTTGTTACTAAGAGCAATTTTGCTCATTTTCTTCTCTATTTGCAGTATTTGTAATTTTTTGTCAGTTTGCCATCATGGTCTTATGACTGATTTGGTTTTGGAAATATTTTTATTATCTTCCACATTTTTTTTGTGTGTGTTTAATTGTTAACATCATTTGATATGACTCAGGATGTCTGCTTGCTTAGTGATGGAAGGCATCAGGTATGAAGTGTCTCTTGTACTGTGCTGATTCTTCTTTCTTTAGTCAGCATGTCTTCACCACACTGCCATCCTCGTGTGTGTGTTTTTTTTTGTTTTTTTTAGTATTATAATGTGGCTATGGATTGGCTTCTTGCAGAATCCTGGGAAGGAGTATTCAGGCACTGTTGTTGAAATTATCAATGGTGATGCGCTTATGGTGAAGATTCCTGGTCAAGCTGCTCCCAAGAAAATCTTCCTTTCAAGTATAAGGCCACCGAGAGAGCAAAGGTAGATATTGGCTATTCTGAACAATTGACAGAGTGAAAATATTTGAATTTAGTTTAAGGGTTGATTTGTGATAGTGGTTAGCAGCCAGATCAAAAATTATATGACAAAAATCTTTTAGTGTTTTTGTTAGGGATTAAATTTTTAAAAAGTTTGCATTTTTTTGTGTTTTAGATCTGCTGAGGAAAAATCAGAAGAGAAAGTGCCAAGTCAGCCTGGTCAACGCAAACCAAGGCCATTGTATGAAGTGCCCTATATGTTTGAAGCAAGGGAATTCTTGAGGAAGAAGCTTATTGGCAAAAAGGTGAACATTGTGGAGGACTATGTCCAACCTGCATACCAAAACTTTGGAGAAAAGGTCTGCTGCACAGTAACTATTGGGGGAGTGTAAGTATTACTTTCAAGATAACTTCATCATGTATGCAACACCTTTAGCTTGTATGGAATAGGCACTTAAAACTACTTTTAATGCTTCTCCATGAAATCCACATTTTACCCTTTTATCTTGTTTTAGTAATGTTGCTGAGGCACTAGTGAGCAAAGGCCTTGCTACAGTTCTCCGATACCGTCAGGACGACGATCAACGGTCCTCACACTATGATGAGCTTCTTGCTGCTGAAACGAAGGCTTCAAAATCGGGCCATGGTCTTCATTCCAAGAAAGAACCTCCAGCCCATCGTGTTGTTGATGTGTCTGGGGACTTAGCCAAGGCAAAGCAATTCTTGCCTTTCCTTCAGCGAGCTGGCCGCATTGAAGCCATTGCAGAGTTCATTACAAGTCGTTCAAGGTTGCGACTTTATCTGCCCAAGGATTCAAGACTCATCACTATGCTTCTTGCTGGAATATCATATAACAAAACAAAGCAAGGGCAGTCACCTTACAATGAAGGAGAGCCTTTCACTGATGAGGAAGCAACCAATTTCACTCGGGAGCGGTGCATGCAGAGAGAAGTCCAAATAACTGTTGAATCAATGGATCGAGTTGGCAATTATATTGGTTGGCTGTGGGTAGAGAATGTAAACCTCTCTGTGGCTCTGGTTGAAGAAGGATTTGCCAAAGTGCACAGCTCAGCAGAATGGTCAGATCACCATAGAGCACTGAAAAGTGCTGAGGAGTCAGCCAAAGCAAAACGCATTGGAGTGAGTACTTTATGTGACTGTATCCTTTTCTACATGCGTCTTCTGTGTCAGCTAAGTTTTGTTGTTACCCAACTCTCTTTTACTGCTCAGGTTTGGAAGAACTACAAACCAGAAGATGAACAGGAGGTGAAGGAGAAGAAAGAGGAAGATAGGAATGTGGAACGTCAGGTTAATCAAATCCGTGTTGTTGTGACTGAGACGACACCAGAGCTCCACTTCTATGCTCAGGCTGTTGATCAAGGGCCTAAGTTAGAGGCACTAATGGCGAAAATTCGTCAAGAGTTTACTGCCAATCCGCCATTACCTGGAGCATATCAGCCCAAGAAAGGTATATTGATTTATATAGGTCCACTTCTTTTTCTACTGACACAGTGCTTAATCCCTTGCTTATCAAATATAGCTTAAAAAGTTAATATCTCTACAATTCATGCTTAATGGAATGATTTTAAAAGAATTTTAATTGGACTAAATCAGGCATTGAAGTGTTGTTCCTTGACACCAATCTCAACTTTGCTAAAAACTTTTTGATTAAGTTGGTGCTGCGCAACTTCACTTGTGGAGCTCACATCATATATCTTCTTGTACTTGCTCATTGCCTTCATTTCAGTGTTGATCGTTTTATGTTTTGTGCTGTCAAAGACGTTGCTGTTTACAAACATTAATGCTGTTAATTGCCTTTCAGGTGATGTATGTGCTGCAAAGTTTGTTGATGATGAATGGTACAGAGCAAAAGTAGAGAAAGTGGAAAAGGGAGGTAATGTCAGTGTCCTGTACATGGACTACGGTAATCGGGAGACTATGTCAGCAACACGTTGTGCTCAGCTTCCATCAGGCTTTACTGCTGACAAACCATATGCTGTTGAGTACCAGTTATTTGGTGTTACTCTTCCTCCTGATGTAAGTAGTTATTAAGTAATACATGTTGTATTTTTATTTCTCAGTTGGCCATTATTTTGTTACTATTCCAAAAAAGTCAGATCTTTTTAGATGCGAATTAACCTCTGCATCATATTTTTTATGTGGCACCTTATATACAATTTTTGTGGGACTTGACCATTTTCAACAAGTTAGAATAGTTACAAAACTAAATAAGTCTGGGCCAGCACATTATGTCTCAACCAGTCAAATCACGCTGGGAATGCTGGGAAGATAGAATTACCGTGGCAAACTCGACTTGTCACATTGCAGGTGTAAGGGCCAATGTAAATCACTCAAGAAGTTTTGAGAAAGTGTTTTTGCTTGCAAGTAATGACTCTGTGGCTTCTTTAGTCAACATGTCAATGTGCACTTAATTATTTTTATTGGAGACTTCATGTACTAACAAATTTTTGTTCATCTTAGGCTGACTACTCTGAAGAAGCCATCAGCACTTTCAGGTCAGATGTTCTTGATCATACTCTGCTCCTCAATGTTGAAGTTAACGGGTCAGTACCACTGGCCACTCTTGAGGACCCTACAACTAAAGTGGACGTCGGCAAGGCATTGATTGAAGATGGGTTATTGTTGGCAGAGAAGAGAAAAGAGCGTCGTTTGGCCAAACTGGTAAGAGAATGCAGCAGAATGATTCATACTACCATTGTTGATTTAGTTGTATTGAAGTTTTGGTACCCAATGATCAATACATACTAAGGTTGTATAAAAAAAATTTGCTAGCCGAGATACCTGTTACATTGATCATGCATCAGAAACTAAATGGTTATCTACTGCCTGTTAAATTTCGCCCAGTACTGCTCTAACTGTTATCTCATCTGCTTTTACAGCTTGCAGATTACAAAAATGCTCAAAGTGAAGCCGCCAAAAACCACCTGAAGATTTGGGAGTATGGTGACATTACTGAAGACGACGCTAAGGAATTCGGCCTGGGACCTTAAGTTAGTTGGAACATTACAAACCGCTGTAGTTGAAAGGTACCTCAAGAAACCTTAAGATTTTTAAAATGACATTTAGCATTTTAACTTGGTGTGAAATAAGTTTTGGGGAGAATGAGAGTGATTAGCTATGTTGTTCACTGTTCTTGTTTTGGTAAAATGTCCATGGTAGATGTCAGCCCTTTCCAGTTGATAGGGAAGCCCTGCTTATTTTTCACCATTCAATAAACTCTCACCATAAATGTATTCATTCTAATGGACTTCTGAAACTCACTCAGCTAGAGTCAACTTTGAACCATCTCCTGTTATGATACCTTTCAATGAATTGAAAGGAGTCAATAATAAGAGCGTGGACATTAGTTTGTTATTGGCACTGTATTTTTTTGCCTTCTGCAATTTGACATCTGATATTTCTTTCTGTTTAAATCATGTCTATTTATGTTTAAAATAGGTTCCTTTCCTAATAATTTGACTGTCAACAAAGTAATTATTTTTTTCACTGTCATTGCAATGAATAAACCAGCAGGTCAGCCTTCTGTTTTCAAATGTTAGTGATTGGACCATGTTTTTATGTCCCATTAAAGGATAATGTTGTTATATTTTCCCATCTAGAATTTTTTAGAAGCTTTTTTTTCTGTTCAGTAATCATGAAATGATATTGTTATGATCATACACTTTTTTCCGTATGGGCAATAGTTTTCTTTCTTTCCTTTATTAAATTAAGGAATTTCTAGTATGAATGGTGTGAGAAGTTAACTGACTATGTTCAAGCATTTCCTCAATCTGGTTGTTTTTTGTTTGTTATCTTTTCCTTTGTTTATTTCTTATCTGGACTTTTGTGCAATTGAGTATATTTGATTGAAAACAGTAGTGGATTGTATTTGTTTACCATCTCTGCTGTAAAGTGGATAGCATCTGTCATCAGTTGCTCATTAAACTGTGGTTGTTGTGATTTTAATGACAAACTATATGCATTATATGTATATATAAATAGAATTCTAGGAATACTGTACTGTGTACATGCTATTCTGCCACAAAGCTGATCTCTAGTATTGAGGGCAAACTGGGTGTTGAAGCATTATCTACCTGGTCGGTAAACTATAAATTGGTTCGGCCAGTATAAATCTGAAATAAGATTTTTGTACAATGTAGAAAATGTGCTCTAAATACTGGAGAAGGTGGTGCATAAATTATGTTAGTATTTCCACCTAGTGGACTGCAGTACTTTATAGTGCCCTGTATTGAAATGTGTAAGACCTCAATCGTGATGTAATCATTACTAAAATTTATATTTAAATTATATCAAATACTGTATATTTTATGAATGGTTGTCAGGGACTTACTTATGTATCACAATTGAGACTGATTAATGTGCGATTTTCTCCTGCATCATCTGTCATAATTCTTTTATTGTGCACATTTATAAATTTTACTACATAAATTGTGAAGCATAATGAACTGTGTATGGGAAACTAAACTGACTTTTTATGTCTATTTCTCTCTTTTTTCCCCCTCTTTTTACCTATTACTTTGGTGGAAGTGGGGACTGTGTTATAACAGTATGCCAATAAAATTGTTGAAATTTTCATTTTTTACTTGTCCAAGATATGCATTTTTTTTAAATTTACCCACCCATCTAAGGTTCAGTATTGAGTGGTTGCTTGTTTGCTCTGAATCACTGGAATTTTACTGGAATTGATTGACCTGTGAAGAAACCAGATCTTTGGTCAAAGTACTGTATCTTGAAAGTGTCAGATTGTGACATTCAAACTACTCTTGAGCTTCTACTAAACTAAAATTTGGACCTGTTGAAGAGCTTTAAGTGCTCATTTTCAGTACCTCTGAATATCAGTATAGAGAAATCAAAGAGCACACACGAATCCAAGGCTTTCTTCAAAACAGAGGATGGGATAGTCCTAGTCATCCTGAGATCCTTTTACCTGCCTGGATGTGTTTGACGAATAAGCCAGGTTTTCAGGCAACGTTTTTAGGTAAATCGGAGAGGGATTTTACTTTCAAATTACTCTGGTCTGGAATTGTACATGGACGTCTCTTCAGTAAATAAAACTACTAGGATATGAGCGCAATAAATAACTATTATTTTATAACAGGAAGAGTAAAGAGAACGAAAAGAATGGTGGCATGTATGGTGCATGGGATGTATCCCACTCTAGGATTAACTATCAAGTCGTATTTTGTGATGAACAGGCAAAAAGAGGAAACATAAAGATTTGTGACAAAACCAACCATTGGTCCTTTATTAATAAATTACAAAATGGTCCTAAAGCATCATTTTTATATCATTATGGGAAAATACTGCAATTCTCAGAAACAATAAATTTTTCCATAAATAAATTACAAAAATGATCAAATAAATTATACCAACCTTTGGGGAAAAGATCTCACTAAATATATTTCTTGGCTACAATACATCATAGCTATTTATATGTGGTCTTTGAAGGAACACTGAGTAAGTTTCAGAAAGGGAGCGCAAATCTTAAGAAGTTATGCTCCCAAAATAACTTTTCACACACAGTCAATTCTTAAGCAAGATCTCAGTTAAACTAAAATCACATCCTTAAAATGAAACCAGGATGGCCACTGAGTAACCACCGACAAATTGCACTATATAAACGGAATGAGACATTGAAAAAGATTTGAGTTACTAAGTTTAAAAACACAACACAAGAATCTTTTCAAGACAAAATATAGACAAATTATGTGCACTGATGAACACAGCTCATCCCTATCTTCCTTCTTCTCAACAATAACCAGGTCGTCAGAACTTAATGTAACAAAAAATAACAAAGCAAGGATCATAACAGATTTTCTGTGATTTTTCTTAGAGTTTCTTAAAAATAGGAATTATTGTTCTAAGACTTGAATTCGCTTTCAGTTACAAATTTATCAATTAATTCAACGTTTTTTTCCCAATTTAATCTAAATATGCAATAACAAGAACTGATCCAGACACAGAGAAGAGCGATTAGTTCAATCAGCTTTTGAGCAGTTCGTGCAAAAGCATCTCAATCAAAAGACTGACAGAGCATTTAAGTAGAAAACAAATATCATTAAAAAATTATTCATGCCTCTCCAGAATTCCTCATGTTGTAAATCAACTGATACATCTAAAATTTGAGCAGTCAAAACACACATCATCAAATAAGGTAGTACCCAGTTAATCTCAGCTATAGTCATCAACGTCTTAGGTGAGAAAAAGTTTTAAAAAAAGGGCCCGACTTACATGGACATATTGTTAAGGAAACTGAAAACCCACCCCTTAAGGATCTGCAACAGAGATATTACAAAAACTTCTATTGTAGTAGCATAATACATAGAGAAGTGATTACATAATTTAAAAAGTTTTCTAACCGAACAACTTTCTCATTCAAGATTTTGTTGAAAGTTTAGTTCTAATTTGCTAAACAAAAATTTGCTCCTGCCAGTTGTACAAATAGATTGGATTTCAGTTCTTTCTTTTGATTTAAAACCTTTACATCGTGGACAGCTGTTTCATAGCAGCAGTGAGGCGCTCTACCTCACCCCTGCTTTGGCTTAGCTTTTCAAAATTAGCTTGACGAACATCAGCAGGAACTTTGGTTACATAATCAGGAGCACCTATGGCCTGCTCTAGCTTGTTCACTTGTTGTAAAAGTAAGTCCTGTTTCTTCAGCAACTTTTCAGTTTCTTTTGAAGGATCGATCAAGCCCTGAAATAATAAACGAATAATTAACTGCAGAGCTATTTTCACATAATTATGAACTGCACAGTATAAATACTCTCAACAATGTCCAAACCTTGAGTAAAAGATGAATTTCACATTTGTCAGAAGCCGTGAGAATTGCACAACCAGGAGGTGGCGGTGTCAACTGCACAGAGCTACAGTTGCTTAGAGTGGCAATTACATCTAAATATTGGCTCATAGACTGTTCAAGCTTGGGATCGGAGCAACACAAAAATGCTGAGGGATAAGAAAGATAATGATGAGTCAGTTACATTATTAACAACATCTGTAAAAAAACAAAGAGAGACAAACTCACCTTCTGTTTTTGTTTTGTTTAATAAGGAATAATCAGACCGAGCTGACCGAATAAGATGGACAACTTTTTGAACAAACTCAACCTCTGATTCAATCTGTGTGTTCCTCCAAGGGTACTGAAAAACGTAACAAGACAGAGTACAATTTTATGACAGGTTTCAAGTGCTGTGAGTTACAGAAGTACAGTTTATGCTAAATACAATACATTTGTAAAACTCCTACCTCCTCAACTTCTGGATATGGGGCCACACAAATACTGGGGACTTCATTTTGACAATGAGGCAGTCTTTGGAAAAGTTCCTCAGTTATGAATGGCATGAAAGGTGATAAGAGCCGAAGACCAGTGTGGAGTGCCAAATATAATGTGTTCTGAGCCGCCAGTTTCTTGGCATCATCATTGCTTTGGAAAACAGGCTTCAGGTACTCCTGTGGACAGAGAAAATTTTTAAATAACCTGATAAACAATTCAAATGAGAAGAAGATTTTAGTAGAGACACTAAAAAATTAGGGAGAACAACTTACCAAGTAAACATCACATAGGTCATACAGCCAAAAGCTGTAGCAAACTGAAGTGGCAACAGGGAAATCATATGTTTCAAATGCTTTGTTGCAACTGGCCACAGCTGCAGCAATACGACTCAGCATCCACATATCCATTCTTGACCCTTTGCCAGATGGCTGGAAGAAAAGAACCTAAATTGAGTCACCATTAAAAGATCTAACATACCTTATTACAAATGAAAAGGAATGCAATTAGAGAAGAATCAATAGCACACAAGAATCCCATCAAAAATAGGAGAGGATAGAGCCAAAATAAAAATTGCTAGCTATCTACAGTTATTTAATGATAGAATCATCCATGTCAAAAACTTATTAAAGGAAATAAAGAGAAGAATGCAAACTTAAGAGATATTCTTGTGAATAAAAACAGACCAAAGAGAACAAAACACAGAAAATCAGACCCAAACTAACAAATCCCGCCAAGCATAATGAGAAATCAAAACCAGAAGTATGAAAGAAGGAGGAAGTATAAGAGAAAGAGCAAAAAGAAGCAAAGCTATTAGAGAATAATAGAAATGAAGCTTTTGAAGAGCAAAAGAAAAGTGCGAGAAAAGAGAAAGGTGCATTTGAAACCCATACCCACGCACCTGAGAAGATTCTTTGGATTTAAGACCAGTCTCATCACCAAGGCCAACACCACTATAACAACCACCACAGTTTAGCAAGAAACCTCGTCCCTTCCAGCTTTTTCTTTCCTTCTCACTAAAACTAAGAATATGACGTTTCCATCGACACAAATGAGGGACATCATCTTCAAAAAAGCTTTTAGAATCAAGCATATTTAACACTATTTGATCATCTGCTGTTGGTGTGTGGCCAACAACATAACTATGAATTGAAAGATGATTATTTAAGGAAGAAATATTTAGCATGTCTTCAGAAGATTGGAGCAATAAATTATTGCAGTTTGATATATTTGTTTCACTTACAGAGAGCAACTCTGTGTGAGGACGAGGTACAAAGCTACCACCAAGATAGGTCAATGCAAACTTTGTAGCATTCCAGATTTTGTTGCAAAAGAACCTGTAACCTTGTACACGCAAAATGTCAAGGTTGATGTCACGTCCTAGAACACAAAGAAACAAGACCAGAGTAGAAAGTAGAATCAAAAATAAAGATAATAAGAGCAAACAGAGAGAATGACATACCTTGCTGCATGTAAGAACAGAGAGCAAATCGTAATGCATCAGTTCCACACTCAGGAATACCATTAGGAAAATCTTGCTTCTGACCCTGTTTTGCACGCTCAATCTCCTTCTCATCCAAGTTGCTTTCCAGCAATTGAAGATGTAGTCTCTAATAAATACAAAAGATAATTTTAAAAACAACTTAAAAAATTTACACCTGATAAAAATGAATTTTACTTTTGAAACTAAAAACAATCCAAGAATCAAAGTAAGTATGATTCATAATCCAAATTTCTATTTTGTCTTTTGTTAAGACGATAATTAGTCACTTAAAACGCGAGTATAACTATTAACTCAAGGCATAATACATACCTCAAGTTCAATACCGCAGATTACATCCATTGGGTCGATCACATTCCCCAAGGACTTGCTCATTTTCCTTCCATGAGCATCTCGAACCATAGGATGCAAGTACACCTCCCTAGAATGAGCAGATCACATTGTGTTGGAATGAATTTCAGTAAAAAACAAGATTGAAAAGTTCAAATTTCCATCACAAGCATAACAAGTGAGAAGTTAGCTAAACAATTCACCTGAATGGTAATTTGCCCAGTAATCTTTGTCCCATGAACACCATCCTCGCAACCCAAAAGAAGAGGATATCGTGTCCAGTCTCAAGGAGAGCACCAGGGTAGAATATACGGAGATCTTCTGTATTTTCAGGCCAGCCAAAAATGGAGAATGGGAACAAAGCAGAGGAAAACCAAGTATCAAGAACATCAGAGTCCTGCCGAAGTTTAATGTTGGAGGCATCAATATTGAACTTCTTTGCCGCCTTTGCCCTTGCTTCATCTTCAGTCCGCCCACTAACCCAATACTCGTTGTCAATTTCCTAAATAACAAGATTTAAAACAAAAAATTAATATGTAATAAATATGAGTAAAATTAAATATTTTCTTTGGCTAGATGTGTGAATTCTAAGTAAATATGTGTCAGGACAACTAAATCAATAACAAAAGCAAAAGAAAAGAACTGTCTCAGAAACAAAAGGCTACAGCAATTTTAAAATACAGCAAGCACAAAAATCAGCTAGCATCAAGAATCTGCTCAATTATCTTCTATAGACATTGCCACCATCATCCTTTTTACCTCAGGCTCAGACCTTTCATCCAGGTTTCTGGAAGCCTTCCGATACCTCCTATGCTTTTTGCGCTGCATGTAACAGGTTACACCATAATCATGGGTAAAGACACACTGAACTCTTGTAAGATATAGTTTTAAGAAGGTAGAAGAGTAAACTCAGACTTACACTGCCTTGTTTGAAGGAAGAATCATCTACAGTCACATAGTATGCAGGGATTCTATGACCCCACCACAGCTGACGAGACAAGCACCAGTCTCTGCAAGCAGACCATTGCATGAGTGACCTTCAAGCAAAACTTCAATATCATAGACCATAGAATGTCTTCAAACTTGGAGTATACGGTACCTGATATTTTCCATCCAATGATTCCATATCTTGATCTGTTGGTCTGGGATGATTTTGAGTTCACCAGATTTCACAGCTTCTATAGCCTTCTTGGCCATTTCATCACATTTCAAGTACCTGCAAATCAGTTATGAAATAATTAAAAAAGTCTAACGGCTACTGGCAGGTTTAAATTACTGTATTATCAAGTGCTGTTCTCACCATTGCGGTTTGATAAGCGGCTCAACAACATCTTTTGATCGGCTACATATAGGAACAACCATTGGATTATCCACAGCTTCCTTATAGAGACCAAGCTCTTTTAATTTGGACAACACAGCTTTGCGAGCTTCAAATCTTTTCATACCCTACAAAAAATGTTTCATATAGTTGCACAGTTTTAATAATAATTTATGAATATTCTCAAACATTTACTCTCGGAAAGAATGTTTTCTCTCATACTCACAAAAAAGTCTTTACAGTCACCGGTAATGTTGCCATCTTCGTCAATGATATTGATGAATGGAAGGTTATGCCTTTTTCCTATTTCATAATCGTTATGATCATGTGCTGGAGTGATTTTTACAGCACCTGAAACATGAGAAAGAAATTTGACAAATAATGCAAAATTCTTTATCTTCAAAAAGATTGAAAAATTTCTATGGACAGTTAGTACGATAATGAAGAAGGAATACTACCAACCTGTGCCAAAGTCCCGCTCAACATAAGTATCACAAATAATAGGAATTTTCCGGCTACAGAAGGGGTGAGTGAGCATTTTGCCATGAAGGTGTTTGTAACGTGAATCGTCAGGGTGCACAGCAACAGCAGTATCTCCAATCATTGTTTCCAGTCTAGTTGTAGCAACTACAATCTCCTCAGAGCTGTCTACAACTCGGTAAGCAAATGAATGCAGCACTCCAAATTCAACTTTGTCTTTGTAGCCGGGAATGGACAGGGAGGTACGTCCTGGTAATTCAGTTTTGTCCACCTGCAACAAAAAGAAAAGTAATAACTTTGAGGAATCAAGATAGAGCTGATTCATTCAAAATAAGGTTAGGAAAACATACCTCAATATCAGAGATGGCACTTTTGAGAGTACAGGACCAGTTCACGAGTCGATTACTTCTGTAGATATCCCCAGCTTCATGAAGGACAACAAACGCTTCAGTAACAGCTGTTACCAGTTTTGGATCCATAGTAAAGCATGCACGATCCCAATCAAAAGATGAGCCTAATCTTTTTAACTGTTCGTAGATTCTATTTCCTTTTCTGAAATAAAAGAGTTACGATGCAAGATTATACCAATAATTTCTTTTAAATGTATTGGTGACAAATAAAAAAAGTAAAAAGAACAAGAAAACAAAATAAGGCTTACTCATTCTTCCATTCCCACACTTTCTCAATAAATTTTTCCCTGCCGACATCGTGTCTTGTCTTCTTTTCTTCCCTCCATAACTTTTTCTCCACAACAACTTGCGTTGCAATTCCTGCATGGTCGCAACCGGGGTTCCACAACGTAGTGCGGCCTTTCATTCGATGCCTTCCAAGAAAGAAGAATTATCAGAAGAAAATTACGCATGCATGTATATCTAATGAAAAAAAAAAAAGAAAGAAAAAGAAAAGAAGAAGAATTATAGGTGTTTTTTCAGCTGTTGAATATCTTACCATCGTGTGATTGCATCCTGGACAGCATTTGTAAGAGCATGTCCCAAATGCAGAGAACCAGTCACATTTGGGGGAGGGAAGACCATCACAAATTTCCCTTTAGGATTTTCCTCGGCAATACTCGTTCTCTGTAAAATTAACAACAGTGGAGTATTAACCCAACTGAAAGAAATCATAAAGCAGGGAAGGACGCAAAGTGGAAAGCAAAAGCCAAATATTACAAAAAAAAGAAGACGCAAAGGACTCTTGAGTTGAAGTCAAGACATTTTTTCATCAACCACAAATGGTGATGTCACCTACCCCATACTCTGGTTTGAAGAAGCCTTGCTTCTCCCACCAGTTGTACCACGCTGCCTCCACGTACTGGGGACTGTAAGAGTCAGGCATAGGCAGGGTAATATCTTTCTTTTCTCCGGGGGTGGTGGACGCAGTGTATACAGCTGCCTCTTTGACTTCCTTTTTCTTCTCCTTTTTCTGTGAAAAATAAAGCAAACATAGACTATAAAACATCAGAACTAGGAATGATTAAATCGACGAACAAGCGCGGTCTTTCCATTATTTTATTAACAGTTCTCTGTGACAGTACTGACAGAAAACGACTATGGCAACAGCGTCAGAAAAGAAATGTAGAACTACGACCAAGGTAGGGGGAGCATGAGCGGTAATTGTCACTTTGAAAGTGATGAAATGTTCCCTAACCTGTAGTCAACTAGTACAAATTCTGAAACAAAACCAACAAGATAGGGACAGTAGATAAGGACTAGAATTACCTCTTTTCTCTCTTCATTAGGCTTTACAGTGGAAAGTTTTTCTTGTTTTTGCTTTAACTTCTCCAGTTTTGCTAATTTCTTTGCTTCTTTCTCCAGCTGTTTCGCTGTCTTCTCTTGCGGAGTACCATCAGCCGGGCCGTCGGTGGGCGTTTCGACCTCCTTTGAACTCATTTTGTCAGAATTTGTTTTGACAGAGAGACTTTCAATCAACGAGAAAACTTAAGAAAATTTCTAATATCCCCAAGTAACTTTCTTTTTCAGCAAAGAGCAGCCAGCAGCGCGACCACGACAGGCAGACGACTACTGTCACTACAGGCTGACCACAGTGTGAAAATTGCAACATAAACTTGAGGCAACAGTAGATTTTCCTAACTCTCAAAAACTGTGTCACGAAAAGAATTTTCACTGATTGCCTTACAACTCATCTATAAGACGACTGTCTTACTGCAGTTGGTCCATACTAGCAAGGATACTTCAATGTTTTGTTTTGTTTTGTACGTTTGAGGCCCTTTTTAGATGCTCATTTGTTGTTCCGATGTTCCTGCACCACATGTCCTAACATCAACACGTTGTTTTGTTGGGTTATGTTCCTGTTATCAAAATTTCTCTACTCCCTTCATTTGGATAGCAATCCTCATCAGATCTCTTTGCAATATGGGTAAAATCAAGAAGGGCCCTAAGAAGGGAATGTCAGATGCACCGAAAAAAGCAGCACCTCAGAAAGTGTTAAATCCTTTTGAGGTTCATGTGAATAGACAGAAGTTTCAGGTTTTGGGAAGAAAGTTGAAAACTGATCGTGGATTGCCAGGAGTAGCTCGTGCCAAAGCTCTGAAGAAGGTAAATTTTATAAACTGATCTTCCTTTGACCATTATCATGAACTGTCATTTCGTTAATAACTCTCTAACCAATGCTTGTTCAATCCAGTAAATATTACTGTAATGTTTCTCTCTTTTCCCCCTTATAAAGAAATCTTGATATGCGATTAAATTCAGCCGATTCTACTCCTTTTTATTACTGTCCATTCCTAATAAATGATTTTAATGCCGTGAAGTAGCTAGTTCATCGTTTGAATGCTCTGCCGTCAGAAATCCTGGAACTGTCAAAGATACTCCATTCATTTCATCCTTTTTTTGTTTTGTTTTTTATTATTAATAGCGTAAATCAACTCTCCTTCAAGAATATAAACAGAAAGACAAAACTAATAAATTTGTTGACCGACGTATTGGAGAGCGAAATTCAGCTATGACTGTTGAAGATAGAATGACGGCTAGATTTACTGCAGAACGCATGCGGGCTCAAACACGGGTAAGTTGTAATTGTACAGAAGCATATAAATGTATATGTGATGTTTCTTTTCGTTTATCCGGGGATGTATGAACTTCATTGTTTTTTTTTTATGCTTCAATGTTTTTACAGAAAACAATGTTTAACTTAGCTGATGAGGAAGTTTTAACACATAGAGGCCAAACCCTCAATGAGATTGAAAAGTTTGATGACCCTAGAAGTGATGATGAAGATGATGACGATAATCCTCTAAGAGCAAGGGGAAATTTAGATGGTATGTAAACGCCACTATTTAAATGTTACAACAATGTTGATAACAGGTACGGATCCAGGACGACCTCTGATGGGGATGTCCCCTTGCCCCCCACCTTCCCTCCTCTTTTCCCCACCCCTCCTGCATACCCTCTCAGGCTCGGGCCTGACTGGTAAAAATATTCTTTTCACCAAAATATCGTCAAGATTTACTGTTGATCTTTTTGTTTTCAACTTAAATGCAAATCTTTTAGTTTTATAAATTTGAAGCCTCTGTGTAATGTGGGACCTAATGTATGGTCTATCTTAATTATTATCTCTGATGAGTTATTACCAGTACATTATGACTAGTGTTTCTTCTCTCTTTCTGCAGCTGATTTTGTTGGTGATGCTCACTTTGGAGGAGGTCTTTTGTCACGCTCCCATGAAGATGGTGCCAAAAGCCGCAAAGACCTCATTGATCAACTTATAACAGAATCGAAGAGAAGAAAAGCTGAGCAACAGAAGTCAAGGGAACAGACTTTGGATTTGACCCAGAAACTAGACTCTGAATGGAAAGATTTATTACCTGTAGTGACTGCAGGTCCCAAAGCATCTGAAGTAGAAAAGCCGAAGCCAGAGTCATATGACATAGTCATGAGGGAACTTAAATTTGAAGCTCGTGGAAAGGTGTGTTGTAAAACGACTGATACATTCCTTTTTAGATTTTGTTTCTTTATGTCCTGAAGTTTAGAATGCCCTGTGATTGAATCAGCATTACGAATTTACTTTCTTATTATGTTGCA
This sequence comes from Aptinothrips rufus, assembly GCA_902196195.1. Classification (NCBI taxonomy): domain Eukaryota; kingdom Metazoa; phylum Arthropoda; class Insecta; order Thysanoptera; family Thripidae; genus Aptinothrips; species Aptinothrips rufus. Next base: position 5,462 of record CABIKL010000055.1, on the reverse strand, counting down.
TAACAGCCATCTGATAGATTGAAATCAGTTGATGAGGTGGCTCGTGAAGAAAAGGAGAGGCTAGAGGAACTAGAAGCTGAACGTTTGCGCCGCATGCAAGGAATTTCTGATGCGTCTGCATCTGCAGCACCTAAACATCGAAGTGCTGATGATCTTGATGATGGGTATGACTTTTATTGTAATTTACCTTTCACTTTGCATTTAAAAGAGGAAAATATTTTTCCATGTTATGTGAATTTTAAGGCAGTTTGATTTTGTAAGCCTACTTCTTTATTTTGTCACAGCTTTGCAATGGATTCAGATGGAGAAGAAGATACTCAACAAGAAGAAGGTGAGCAGAACTGGATTATGAGTTTTATATTGCAGTACTCTGATTGGAATTTTTAGAACCATTAGAGAGTTCTGAGAAATTCATATCTGATTATATAGATGCAACTCTTCACTTTCCGAACTTAAGAATTTCTTAGGCACTGGAAAATTTAGTTTTATTTTCTGCTGTGAAATATTGATGTTCTGTGCATTTTATCTAAATCTCCACTAGGTGAGGAGGGAGAGAGTGATGACAAAAATGACAGTTCTGAAAATGAATCGGACGGCGAGGCTGAGAATGATATCAATGAAGATGATGGTGATGTGGATGTGTCTATGGAAAAAGAGAAGGGGAAGGAGGATGAAAGTGATGATACTGATGGAGATAGTATGGACGATCTCAGATATGATTCCAGCGATGAAGATAGTGCCAAGGATACAATTCAGAGTGATAAAACCAAAAGAATATTCAATTCTGATGATTCAAATATGAAGGGGGCTCCTGATAATAGTCAGTATTTAAAATTATTCTTGTTCTTTGCACTTTTTTGTCTTTTGTCCCTCATTACTTTTAACTTTTTATTTTTTATTTTTCTTTATTTTCTTTTTTAAGACTTGAAATCAAGAGATGGCCATGTTGACAGAGTTGAATCAATTAGGGAGGACCTAAGAAAACGAAAGGAATTAATGGAGACTGCTCGGAAAGAACTGCCTTACACATTTGAAGGTACAATTTTTATTTTGATGTGTTGGAATTTGCTGCGGTCTGTTTGAAAGCAGTTGTTCATTATATCATACTTTTAAATCTTCAGTTCCCGGTACTTATGAAGAGTTGCAGATAATATTAGCTGGCCGTTCACCAGAGTACCAAGGTGTGATTGTTGAGCGCATGATTAAATGTACTCACCCTAGCCTTGGCAGCGGAAATAAAGAGAAACTAGCTCATCTGTTTGCTCTACTTATGCAACATTTACATGATGCTGCCACAGCTGAAGACAAGGATAATGTATGATTTGGCTGATGGTAATGAATAGTGCAGTGTGATTTAATCAGAGAAAAGCAGTTATTGAATCTTCATTTATAGGTTTGCTGGGCAGTTTTGGATAGAGTAGCTCCATCTCTCTTTGACATCGCTCATTGGTGCCCAGATGATACTGCTCAGTGTGTGAGACATGTTCTGCAAGAGAAACAACAAGAATATCGCAGTAAGAGGAAGAAATTTCCTGGAGTAGAAACAGTAAGTTTTCAGGTATCTTTGCTGTGAGTTATTCTTAACTAATTCTTCATGATTTTCACCATAATTGTGTCTTTCTGCTTGCAGCTTATATATTTCAAGTTAATATCTCTCCTGTTCCCAACATCAGACTTCCGACATCCTGTTGTTACGCCAGCATTAGTATTCATGAGTCAAATATTGTCATCTTGCAGAATAGAATCACGTCGGGATGTTGCAAGAGGATTGTTATTGGTATCACTTATCCTTGAAGTAAGTTTCTTGTTGTTAATTATGTCACCTTTAGCCTACGTAGAACGTTTACAGTAACATCTTGTCAGTACTTATGTTTTCTTTGTTGCATTCCAGTACACAACACTATCAAAGCGATACTCTCCTGAAGCTATCAACTTCCTCAGAAATGTTGTATATTTGACCTCCAAATTACCTAGCACTCAGAAAATAGCATGTGCAGCTAAGCTTCCTGCTATTCGTCCCATACCCCCCATGAAGCTCGTCCCTTGTCTTCGACTGTCATTGCTGCCCACAACCAATAAATCCTCACACAGGTGTGTTTACTCATTAAAAGTAACATATTTTTTTTTTACATATTTGTTTGATATTTTATTCTATTTAATATACATGTCTGTATGAGAATGCTATAGTTTGCTTGTGACGTTCAGTTCAGTTAAAATTTGAAATTGGCATTTCTTTGTTTGATACAGGAACTATGAACCCAATGACCGATTGCAGGCAACTGATTTGATATCTTCAAAGCCAGTTGATAGTGATTTTTGTGTAACAACTTTGTACATTACATTAAGAATAGTGTCTTCATTTAGTACTCAACTGATGTCTCTGCCTGCTTGTAGACATATTTTCAGTCCATTCCCTCCCTTGTTGGATACTTTACTAGAGGTAACTTGTTCTTAAAATTCCTTTCTTCATTCTAAATATTGCGTGAAAAATAATTCTCTAAATTTCTAAATTCTTCATTAGGAGACATGGATTCCCGAAAAGGTTAAGAAAGAGGTTGAAAAGTTACAAAATGCATTGACCTCCCTCAAACAAACAAAGCTGGAGTACTTGGTGTCAGCCCCAAAACGGCCTAAACCACTCAAGCTTTATGAACCAAGTATTCAACAAGTGTAAGTTTCCAAGTCCTGTGAAAACATATAAAATTCAACAATAAGTCTACTGAAACACTTAAAATATCAAATCTTTTTGTTGGCAGGTATGCTGATGGGAAACAGCGACGTCCCATTTCAAAAGAAAAACAGGAAAGTGAGAAACTGCTCTACCGCTACAAGCGTGAAAAGAAGGGTGCTCTACGAGAAATTCGAAAGGATCGTGATTTCCTGGCAAAGATTAAGATCAAGCAACAACTTAAGAGGTTTGTATAACCCTTTTTGTTTTGTTTAAACAAAAATGATAATCAATTTGGATATTTCAGTATTTGATTGTCACATGCTCTTTACTTTAAAATTCAACCTGTGTTTCACTAAATGCCATATTGTTTTTTCATCTTTATTTTTTTTCTACAGTGACGCTGAGCGAATGGCTAAGGTTAGGGAAATATATGGAGATGCATCAATGCAACAGGGTGAAGTGCGTAAACTGGCAAGAGCAAAGAAAAAGTAATGTCTTTAACTTTAGGGTATATGCTATTGATTTCTTCATAAATGAACTTAATGACGTTAAAGTGTTATTCAGAGATACTTTGATGACTTTCGTCGTTTTGTCTGTGACTGTTAGAAAGTTTTTATTAAATATTTAAATTAAGTTCTCTTCTTTTTAATTTTCCTGGCATCTGTTTGTGTACACACACTATCAGACTATTTATTGGGAAATTCTCAACCAGTACTTATACCTGAATAATTATTTCTTACGCTAATTTTTTTTTTTTAAATTTATTTAGTTAACCATAATGAGTATGTTTCCCTTAGCAGCTTGTGCAGCTCATTGCTAGCTAAGCTCAGCGTTTTTTTGGTTTGGTTTGGTTTGTTAAGAGCTTTAGGGCTCGTAGTTAGCACTTTTCAGCCGCCGAAAGGCGCTGCATCACTGGCGAGTGGGCAAAGACTGTGTGAGTTTGGGAGCATCGGAGTATCACGTCATGATTTCCGTTTTATTTCTTCTAATGGGGAAAACAAACTTTTTCCAAAATGTGGTGGGTTGCCTCAGTTCCCCCGCTCTGATCAATGAAGCGGCTAATCAAATCAACAAAAGCAAACATGACCAACCGTTCAAAGGGGAAAAAAGGGGAAAAAACTCACAGCCAGCGAGACCTTTCAACGTTACTATACAGTTATTACTAGCTCTTATTACATCTGTCCTCACCAAACCTCATCTCTTGCAACTCCCATCGCTCTCCTCTTCTCCCCGACTTCGTTTTTGAGACCGCAAGAGTCCCTGCTGCTCGTAAACCCGGAAATATTACGCGTGCAGTGCGCGTAAAACCAGAGAATCTGCAGCTGCGACGACAGGCGATGGCATTGCGGCTCCCTGGATTAGCGCGAGCAGCTTGGCGAGGGTAGGCGAGGGGTGTGGGGCAGGCAGGAGGTGTGAGGTGACACCAGGCTTCCGTCCCGTCCAATCTAGAGGCACTGTACAAGAATGAGATAGTTACGCGTTCTGAGACTGGCATGAAGACTGATTTCTGGCGAGCAGATCAGCTACTAAGACTAATTAAAGCAATGTTGGTTGGCTTGCTGCAGCCTGATTGGGTCCAGAATTGTGACCTCAGCGAAACGACGGTCATACGCCCTCATACGACATTATAATGCGTATATATGGCGTAGAAATAAGCATAGACAAGTGAATTACCGAAGTAAAAGAACGAGTCCTATCATAACATCGCTGAAGGAGGTGTTCCCTGACAGTCTTGTTTTGAGATAAAGGGAAGTCCATCAGACGACGTCATTTTGGCGCCTTTCTGATTGCCTTGTAATGCTTGGGTCCTGCGATCTTACGACCTCCTGCGGCCAGTCCGAATTGGTTGACAAATTCAAACATTGAAAGTATGTGATGTGTCACCAAATTCTGAACATTTTTGTATAAAAAAAAATATCTTTGTGATTTTAGAATTTGGAGACACTTTTTGACCGTCTCGGTCATTAATGGCCTGAAATCCTGTGCATGAAGCATGGTAGAAGTTGGTCGATCGAGAAAATGGCAAGCAGAGTGCTTTCAAAGAAACAGATTTAAAAAAAGGACATTGTGGCCAACCCTCACCGGAGTGCCTCTTGTGTGACCGGGACTTCACTATGCGGTTGACTGACTAAACGATCCGTTACCAATTCATTGATATACTTTCGTAAAGCCTAACCAAGAGGGAAATGTGGCTGGCAGCCGAGCAGGCGTTTTGAGTTCGCAATTGTCTGAGCTTGTGCAACGGTTTGAATAGCGGCCTCAGGTAGGTCAGGTCAGGAGTCCCAGGAAAGTCTCATGAGGGATACACGCACCGCCCCCAGCCCATCCCGCCCTCAACGTTAACGTTTCTATATGCTTTCTTGCCACCCGCCGCTGTGTGCTCTCCCTGAATGGAACGCCTGCACGACAGACTGAGCTGCGCTTTTTTGCTCTTTCACTCTCAAGTCCAACTCCCTTACGCCTTGCGTTCTTGCATAAGAAAGGGAACTGTGGGCTCTGGTTTCGGCCCCCCGACGCCCTTTCCTCATTTCCGACAGAGTAAGGTCTCGGAGGCATTCTGCGGCGCAAGACATTTTTTCCAGCCTGCACTTGTTTCCAACCTGCGCTTTTACATTACGGAGGTTGGGGAGAGAGCCGCGATAGTCATCTGAGGGGTGCATTACGAGTGGTGGCTATCTTCAGCGAAGAAGGCGAATCTGACTTAAACCGCAGGCAAAAATTGTAAAGCGAGGCGCGGCGCGATGCCAAGCAAGAGAGAAGTTTTTTTTTTTTTTTTTTTTTTTTTTTTTTT